>JAUYWI010027898.1:0-18627 GCA_034780595.1 Parotoplana pacifica
TTTATCTATTAAAGAAGCCATCTATATAAAACAAGTTAATCCCTCATTGAATAGATCATTGGTGAACTGTGGAACTAATTATTGTTTGAACGTGTTTAATTAACTATCTGTTACTCCTTTTTTTGTCTAACTTATTTTGTAATTTATTAATTTTTATTAGACATGGTTGTTTTAATTTCACATAACTAATGTATACGTACCAAATTTAAGTCTGACGATGTAAATTGATATTACGAAACTAGTCGCTTTTTTCTGATTAAACATGGCTCTTTAACTACTTTCTTCTTATTTATTTTTCTCCTTAAATTACGTTTCTCTAAATTTAATTCTCTTATTTATACAAACAATAGCTAAACATATTTAATTCATTTAGTTCAAGTATTTTAGCAATTTATTTTGGGAAAACTAATAATCTTTTAGGTCTTTTCAACCAACCTTTTTTGAAACACACACACATACATATATACTATCAATGGATATCAATGTATATTTAGATTTATTAAATTTGTACAAATGATCACAATGCTGTACAACGCCTATAAACTGTAATTTTATAGGGACAAACCTTTAAATTATCCGGTAGTTCTGATCTTCCAGCATAGCCGGGATTCATAGTAATACATACATAACATCGAGGGTTTAGCGTTAATTTGGTGCCCTCAAAGTCAAAAGTCTCCTGTTTAGCTTGAATAGCACGGATAATGCACAGAATCTACAAGATAAATTACAGACAATAAATCTTGCCCTCTCTCATCATCTATTCGCCATGTGACAGATCTATCTTTAATCTCTATAAGTTCTAAATAAAATAAATGAAGGATTACAATTCATTGGATATTTATGAAATATGCAGCACCTACTTGCTGAGCAACGACTGATAATACCTCCAACTCGATTCGATTGAATTCATCAAAACAAGACCAAGCACCACTGGAAGCCAATCCTTTAAAAAACTAAATGTCAAAATAATCTAATTATTGGAAATAAAAGTAGAATGTTCTAGAATATCAATTCCATAATGTAAAATTTAATTAACAAAGGTCTGCTCAGAGTGTTTGGGTAAAACTCAATTATTGGGGGTCGATACAGAATTCTTTTTTAATTTTGAGAGGTATTAAGACACTTTTATTGTAAAAATAAATATATTGTAGAAGTTATAATTTTATCCCCAAAGGCACTAGACTAATATTTTCTTTAAATTTTACTATCAGAACTCTGCCTCTGCCTATTGGGTGTCAAGAAAAGCATACAGCCACGAATAAACTCCCATGTCTACCTTTCCCATAGCAATATAATCCAAACCATCCGAGCAATTGAAT
Source organism: Parotoplana pacifica (assembly GCA_034780595.1). Classification (NCBI taxonomy): domain Eukaryota; kingdom Metazoa; phylum Platyhelminthes; order Proseriata; family Otoplanidae; genus Parotoplana; species Parotoplana pacifica. Next base: position 1,320 of record JAUYWI010027898.1, read on the forward strand.
ACAACACACTGAACGGCAAGCGCTTTTGCTAAATCCTTTGTGGTTTCCGTCTTTCCCGTACCAGCAGGTCCTTCAGGGGCTCCATTGAGATTGAGATGGTAAGCACCAATTAGAGTGCGATAACAGCGATCGGTAAGCGGAGTGATCACCAAACGTGGAGTGTTTCCTAAATATTCGTAGGCGTACTCAACGGTGGCATTTGTCATGCGCACTTTCACCAATTCATCGTCTCCCCAATAGTATCTGGTAACAGATAATGAGCATTATCTATTTCAAAATCCAGAAACAATTAATGCAATTCTAACTATGTAGAATAATAATAGATAGACTATAATACCCAGACATGCTAGGACATAATTTTAGAATAAAAGAAATATGATGAATGGTTTCAACTACTGAACATATTTTCAAGCTTGATGGCTGAAAGTATACTATTAACCAAATGGGTAGTAAGTTGGATCGGGATCCTGATTTACCCGGTATTTTTGCAGTACCTATAGGAAAGATACATTGGGTGACCCTTGGAGGCATAGAGTCCATTTCGATGCCGTCAGGCACTTTTGGCGTAACTTTATCGGCAGTCTTAGGAATAAATGACATAACTATACAACATTAAAATTCGTCAGGAACAACTGGCGTAACTGGGATAGCCTAATTTTCCTTAACCGCTAAGAGATAATACTACACGCACAAAATAATTGCTTACATAAGCTAGAATTAACAAATCGTAATTATTGCCGGTCTATTAGATAATAATATTGTTGCTAAGGTCAATACAATTGTGGACATTAAGAAATAAAGTTTATATCTTGTGGGATTAACATCAAATTATAATATTTGGCGGCAGAAATAAGATAATACTGACTAGGTACACAGCATTGTCTAGGTACACTATTCTTAGTGGGTTTAATTTTGTTTTGTGTGCTATTTAGCTAGGTAACTGTTTGCATACACCAAGAATTGAATAATATAAATATATTCTTCTTAGATAATAGAAACATAATTATTTTAAAGCTGTATAATCATGAATACAAATTCTAGAGCAATGAAAATGTTAAGAACAGTCAATCCAAATGTAACATTACAGATTAATAATAATGAATCAATTGAAGAATCACTGCTGAACATTAGATTGCCACGGGCTGAACTTAACGATATTGGATGTATTTCTAATAAGTCAATGTTGGACCTTTGATATCCTCGCATGCAGTCCAAGGGCTAAGGATGCGACTTGAAGCCCAAGAAGCAAGCGCTCATGATGTAATTTCTCTTGAAGCTCTTGAAGGCCAAGAAGAAAGCTCTCACGATGTGACTTCTCTTGAAGCTCTTGAAACTCGAGATGAAAATGCTCACGATGTAACTTTTCTTGAAGCCCAAGAAGCAATAGCTCACGGTGATCCCGGAACTTCTAAGGAAGCTCTTGATGCCCAAGAAGCAAGTGTTGACCATGTTCCTGAAAAATTTCAACAGCTTATCAAAAGAGCAGGAAACTTTGGAGACATCAATAAAGATATTAGGAAATCTAAGCGCACGCGAGGCATTCGTACGAGAGCAGGTCAAAAGATGGTTTTATTGAAAATTTGGAGAAAAAAATTGGTGCAAGATGCACTGGTAAATTGTGTAATGCTCCTGACAGCAAAACATTCTCAAGTGGCAAGTTATTGGAAGACATGCGATAGAAAATTTTCTTTTCATTTTGGAATGACATCGATTGGGATCAGAGACGGGTTTATGTAAGTACAATGGTTGAAGTGGGATGCACGGATTCCGAATCCAACAGTCAACGATTATTTAGCATTTAATACTTCTTGAAAGTTAATGGAAATTCAATGCGTGAATGCTAAACGATGTTTGTAACACTATTCAAATTCCAAATAGAACAGTTCAGCCGTTGGATAAGTAATTCTGAGAATGGAATACTGAAGTCAACAAAATGTAGACTTACACAGGTAAAGACAAAAGGAAAAGTGCAACGAAGCAATATTTGTCATTCTGTGCATGCCATCAAACTTCTTCTAACTCTTGGATGATTCAGTACTTTCAAAATTTAAGGCTGCCTGAAAAGGCACATAAAATTAAGGTTAGTACCTACTTATATAGGTATATATTCCTTAACCCTTGGTCGGTAACGCCCCCCCCCCTTGGTTTCAGAACGCATCAACAGATTTGGATGACATTTAAGATCCGACACCCCACAAATATGTCAGGTTTCCATGAAGCAAGTATGGATTTATTGTATCACCATCCACATTATGATTTTTATAAAAAAATAGAAATTATTTTGTTCATTATACAGAAATGATTAGAAAACAAAGTAGGTTGTGTCAAACGTAAAAGTGGTCGCCTCACCAACTACCTATTGTATAATTAATTTAATTATCTCATTCGAAGAAAATCTTTGGTAAGCTACTAAAAAAATATTTACATTATAAAAATATTATACATGATCGACACTGTCAATGTAAAGAATTCCATCAATTCCTAATCACTAATAGAATTCACCACATGGCTTCAAAACTATTCAAAGAAAGTAGAAATTCATCCGAACCATCCACTTCACCAATTAATTTCTAGTAGACTTCCCAGAACGGAGAAAATTATCTTGAACACTTCAAAACAACTCGTAGACAATTATGTTTTAATATGTCTATGTTCAGTTTTATCTAAACGAATAATTTTGCTTAAACAACTTTTCTATTGCATATTTACTTATTAATAATATGTACAGTTACCATATTGCTATTTTTGTACAGATATTCACAATTTCTTTGTAAATTATTAATTCACATTCATCAAATATAAAATGTACATTTTTATTTAAAATCGGTGTTGTTTCATTACATTTTGCAATTGAATCTGCAACGAGCATCTACATAGTTTTAAAAATAATTTCAAATTGTTGCACGATGAAGTACCTACCATATTATAAATTAAAAAAATTATTTATAGGAAATTTATAAAGTGTTTTATAAATGAGTATACGAAATTTTATTCTATGCAGTCATTGGAAATTCATAGATTGATAAATTATAATTTTATAACAACCTAAGTTCCTTAAATTAAAACCATAAATCAACAAACAAATAGGCATTTTTAGTTAACTTTTTTATGTACAACATTACTTGCAAGTAGTATTTTTTATTATAATTTTTATATAAATAGCATAAAAATATATATCTCCATGCCACATAAAGTAAACTTTAATATTCATGCATAAAATAAAAACTATTACCTAAGATGATCACTGGATAATGACGTAATAAGTTGATTTACATTACCTAGAATGTATCTTAATATAAACTTTAGATAATAGTGAATACCAGTTAACAATAATTTTTGACCTGCGTCAAAAACCTCGGCTAACGCCTGGGTTTTGACTTGGTCAACTATAATAATTATCAAAACATACCTGAGCTGAGAAAGCCAATTGAAATCGGTATCAGACTGAACCTCTTTCACAATCAAATCTTCAACAACATCTCGAGCGTGTACATCGATAACTACGAGAGCTCCTAGAGAAATCCGTTGTTGACTATTAAGTTTACCACGTACAAGCTAAAACACAAACAAACCTTCACTACATTACAACAAACACTTTTACTAATAAACATTTAAAGTGTAAGTATTAGTCTTCCTACTTTTACAATTTCCATAATCTGATTGTTTAGCTGGCTGAAATAGCCTTTCAAACCCGGGACTCCAGTCTCAAAAGCATCATGCATCTCCATTGTCCAGTAAATCTGTGACACACATAATACTACTTGCCCAGGCCAGCTGCAGACCCACTGACCACGGAGAATCTCTTCATAATTCTAAAATACACATCATATGATGTCATTTCGAAAGATAGGGTATCATTTGAAATTTCGATATCTTAGGTACCATTGATATTGTAAAATAAAAATAAGAGAATGCACTGCACACATAGGATACTTTGAGAAATGAATAGATAAATATTTATTCTTACATGCCCAGCAATAACGACAACTTCTTTCATAGAAGCCAACATCATCTCTTGTACATCAAGAAGCCATCGTTCAACTGCCCCTCGAGCTTTAGAGGTGGATATTACCTGAAACAACACGTCACAGTTCAACCACCCACATAGCCATTAGCTAGACTTAAATGATAGCTAAATAATAGTTGGTATACATAATAATGGATATTTATTGCACGCAAAGCTTTAGTTGAGGCCAAGTAACTGAATTGTTTTATGAATTTTTGCACTCTGTACTCAACTTTAGAACAATAGGATTGTCTATATGAACCTAGTTTTCCATCTACGTACTGAGTGTGGTAGTGAATAAGTTATATAATCAACTTAGATAGAAATTCAAATAAGAAAATTTAGAAACATAAATTTAACTAATATATTATTATTAGTTAATTTTAGGTTTTTAGATATTTTGTTTAAATTTTAACCAAAAATTTTCTTGCCTATGTAGAAGAAATGGCTAGATTTGGTAAAGTATCGACAAAAAAGTGGTTTGGGTCGTTTAAGTTGAGAAAACAATGAACGAACTATTGACTATATTATTTAAATTCAGATTGAAAGACTTCATGAATAAACTGACTGCATTTTCAACATACATTGTTGGTGAGTACCATTAACCACACTCGCTATTAATTGAAAGAATTAGGTACCTACATTTATGTAGTTTGACTAATTAAATTTCTGGAGTTGTTATTACATTTATCTGAGAATGCACAAACTAAACTTACAATCAGTGCTTGTAACCAATGTAGTCTTTTGTACCATGTAATAAACTCTTGTTTAAATTGATCAAAGTAGCAAACCAGGCCCATACCAAGCTATACATAAACTGGTCTTATATTCTCATCGTTACCTTGTGATTTTTTTCTATTTTTCTGATTTTATTTTTCTGCCTTTTCCTCTATTTGGTTAAAAACATACAGGAAAAGAATCCACACAAATTTAAAATTCATAGATATCCATAAATTACAGAATCTGAAGTAAAAAATTTAAAAAAAACTTCCACACTTACTTCGATAAAATGAATTTTTTCTCCTTCACTAGAAAACATAGCATGGATATCAAGAATGTTGTCAAACTCCAATTTAGCAATACCCTCAAAACATTTCTTCAAATGAGGTTGAACACGCAGCGGATCTTTCGTCTCTGAAAGGATTTCCAACATTTCGTCATTGGAGAGAAAAAAGAAACGCGGAAAAAAGAGACGCTTCATTTCCAGATAGGCATTGAGACCAAGATTGATACGGTCGAGAAATTCATTGGCTTCCTTTAATTTCTGGAGCAGTTGAGGAAAACTGGTCGCAGCCATCACATGTGAATCACGATTAGTATTTCGCATGACATCCTTCCACGAACGGTCAACCGCCTGAAAATAACAACAAATTTTAACTAGGAGTTTAATATAATACATTTTGATCAACAGGTAAAGAATGTCAAGCATAAAGAAAACTTGAAAACGAAGCTACTACTTACGTCGCATAAATAAAAATATTTAAAGGAAAAACACGCTCTCGTAAAAAAATTTTGCGATTGCGTGCTTTCATTTTTATAAAGAAAAAATATTGTTCAAGAACTACACAACAAATAACTGTGTATCTAAGTAAGTAAAGTTTTGAAGATGAATATATCAGTAATGATATATAGTTTTTTAGTTGACAGTTTTATAGTTCAGAAATCTTTATTTTTTTCAGAAAAAAATACTTATTATGTAAAATCTATAAAGTCGTTTTAGTGTAGATTGTATAATAATGTAGTACAGTTTCAATTTAAATAATTAGTTTTGATTTATAAAATCACCTGGAACAATCGCCCTTCCTCTGGCATTTGCTGCATGATATCTTCTGAGGAGAAAATGGGTTCTAGATAAAGCCACTGAGCTTGAACTTTAAGCCATTCATCAATGGTCTCTTGAATACGTAACAATCGTTCTTCCCATGCCTAAATAATATGTAAATTTGAAGAAAATTATATTCATTAGAATAACTGACATACAGTATGTCATCATCAGTACCTTTATACGCTGATCAAACCATTTGATAAATGGGGACCCTCGCATGGTCTGAGTTTTTATGATCTGATCATCTAAAAGTTGCTGGATTTCTTCTACAGAAGATAATATTGAAACCCCAGTGTCACGATAAGGACTTAAACCGAACGCTATACCATGCCAATCATCTTCCATCTTGTTCATGTTAGTCTCCAGTGTGTGTTCCTTAGATGCTGTCATCGAAACCACCTCAAATTCGGGTAGGTGATGACCAACATTCAATGCCAACACCTTGTTCAAAGTGGTTCCAGAGTTGGGTGTCATATCAAATCCAACAATGTTGCTTATCTGATCCCAATGGCGTTGCTTGATACCCGGATTACAAAGACAGCTAATAATAGGAATCTTTTCCTAAAGTAGAATAAAGAATGTTGTTATTTAAATATATCCAAAGTTTAACACGTAATATTATAAATAGGGTAGTTTTTTGGGAAATTAACTATAACCTTTAGAAAATTAATAAACTATGCATCAAAAATAATATGACGAAGCTTGCTTATTACCATTTCATTATGCAAGAATCAGGATATAGATTTACTTGTTACATGAAAAAAATAATTCTTCTTTTTCTTCTTCTTATCTCTCTGTCTCTGTCTCTCTGATCAAAGAACTTAAAAATACACATATCTACTAAATAGGTCACATTAATCGACAAGATACATTTAATCAAGTTACCAAGGATAGGATGATTTTAATTTACAAATTAGTTGGCACTATCGTTTCCTTTAAGGTCTAAAATAGATTTTTTAAAAGTTACCAACTGGACCTACTTTGAATTCACTAATGCTTTCGATGGTCGCCTTACAAATGGCAAGTGCCCCAGGGACCGGCACTTCAGGAATTTCCACTTCTTCCTCCGGACGCACTTCCTCTCCCTCATTCTGAGTAGTAACGTCGTCGTCATGATGTTGTTTTCGCTTAAGCGCACGAAGTTCTTCCTCGCGTAATACACATAGCTTCTTGTAGCGATTGTTATATAGTTTTTGCAATTTAAAAACTTCACGCCAATTTTCGTCAACTAGTGTCTCAATTGTTTCTGCATTTAGCGCCAGGAAATCGCCGCAACTCCAACTAAAGCAAAGGCAAAACAAAATATGAAATGAGTTTAATTATTCATTACTAAATAATGAATAATGACGTTTTTAATTTAAATGTACTGTAGTGCTGGTAATATAAAAACCAACAAAATTCTTTAAAACATATTTTTCAATGTTGACAAAGAAAGTGCCATGCAACAAGGTACAGCCTGGTACTTCCATTTCCTTGCCGATTACAGAACTGATTGTATGAGGTAGGCAATCTTGATGCCCTGAACGTAAGATGGGCGTGATTAGATTTTCTAGTCTTCAAAGAAATAAAGACATTGGCTTGATGAAGGAACAAATGTGAAAATCAAGTAGGTCACTGGAGATCAAGTTTAATGATAAGAGCTACACAGATTAAAAAAAGGCGATAGCGCCAGAGTACATTTGGACTTGTCTGAGTGCCATGATGTAACTTCCTAAATTAATAATAATTCAGTATTAAATCATCTGAATAATTTATGCATTCGTAAGTAACGTACATTCTTTCTAATTTCTGCCATTTATAAACCATATTGAAAAGCCTTGCAAACGGTTCAGTAAGAACTTTGATCTCCTGAAGTGCTGGATAAGCTGTTTCCGGCATATGGTACAGGGCCTCTTCTTTGTGTACCCATTCAATCTCCGCTTCGGCATCAATTGTGCGTTTCTGAATATTTCGAGTGTCTTGGACGTACTGCTGAATAATGTGGTGCTCTAGTTCACAATAATCATTAAATTCATCCAAGCGGACATGCAGTTTTTCCAGTTCTGCCGCTAATGCTTCCTTATGTTCAAATAAAATGCCCTCTAGATTTAGTTTAGTTTCTTCTTTTAACTAAAATGTAAAAATTTATCATATAAAAATACAATCAAAACAATCAATAACGGTATTTTACATAATCTGGATGTAATATACATATGCAAAGAGTCGATACAAAGTAGAATTCTGGTTAGGCCCTTAAATACCTTCAATATAGTTATAGTCTCTAATTAATTATTTTGATAACAAAGATATTACTTAAATTTATTAGTTAATTATGTGATTATTAGATGTTTAGAATTTATTGTACAATAGGTACACAAATAAAAAAGCTGCATAAACTACTTTCAACCAGAAACATATGTACATATTATCGGAATAAAACTAAAAGTATCTACAATAATCTATCTAAGCTTACAATATCATTATCATCAAACACAGCATTAATTCTTGTTGGCCAAGTCAATGTTTGACTAATCAGTTTTCTGTCCTCTTTAGTAAAATTATGATAAGACAGTGCATAATCCAGTTGCATTCTGTTATTCTACAACAAATAAACACAACTGCGCAAAATAAATATGTACATTTAATTCTTACGCAAAATGTCATTTTCTACTTGAAATAGTTACAGGGAATTTTGTTTATATATTTCGAAAAAATATACAAGTAACTCACAATAATAATAACAGTTTGTACTTATCAAAAACTTCTACTAAGTGAATCTCTGTTTCTTTAGTAAATCTGAACCATTTCCATCTACGATCTAAACGCTCCAAGACGGGTAGGCAGCAAAGAAAACTACCAAACAATTCTGCCACCTTCATATCATGACAGTCGAAAGGTAGACTTGTGTTGATTTGACATTTTTGGTACATCTTAAGTTGGAGTAGGTACAACAGAGCGCATAACAGCACAACTAGACCGAGAAGTCTAATTACTCCACTCACAACAGACGAAAGTGAAAAGAAAGAAAAAGACGCCCACCACCTCATAATCGCCGCCCTAGAATAGACAACAATAACTTGCCACTATGAATATCTCTGACATTCCCTCCATAATACCGACATTCCTTGATGGGATCGGTTGCAAACAGCGGTCGTTCTGACAGAATTAAACGAAAAAAGGAACGGACCACCCTATCCCAACTGAGAAAGAGGTGACAACCGCACCTGTAACAACTGAAACATGTAGTCTAATGCCCAGGTGCGGTATCCCCAGACTATTAACAGTCATTCTGGATAGAAAAAGCATTCTGGATTTTGAGAGGGATATCGGACGACTCGTCGACCGGTGTACATATATATGAACCTCAGCTCAAACGGAGAGACGCAACAACAATCAATTAATGAGACAGTGGGGGTGTAAAAGAATGGAAAAGAAGGGCAAAATAACAGTTCAAGACCAAAAACCGGGCTTGATAGGAGATGGCAGAAACATTTATAAGCTTTGTGGCACTGTCAACATTTCCCTACCTCTGCTTATCGCACGTTTGTAGTGAGTGTCAATCAAATTTACCTTCAACATAGTCATAATTTCAACCATTCCTTCTGTTTGTGCATGTTCTACAAATTGGATCATGGCCGTTAGTTCCTCACTGTTGGTGGGCTGCTGATAGCATCTTTCTTTACATTTCTCAAAGAAAGCGCAGATTCTAAAATACAACAAACAAAATAGATATCAAAATTTCAAAAAATGTTCAATAGAAAAGGCGGCACATTGAAAATAATAATTTATCGGACGGAAAGATGCCTTCGTGATCTCCAACCACCAACGGGAGCGCTAGACAAATTATATCAGGTGTCCAAATATGGTTAGCCTACGTGAGATATGCTCAGTAGGTATTTGTTTATGAAATCATTGGTAGTTCGATCATAAGGCTATGATTCTGATCACTGGCATCTATTTTGAGCAGAGACAGTGTAACTTGTATCACACAGAATCGTGCCAAAAGCTTCGCAGCACAGACGGCCACAATGCTAGCTGTGAACCTGGACAGGGCCTAAATAATGCCACCAATAACAAAATATTGGCTATTCAGAATCTTTGTTCGTACAGTTAATTTGAATACTGATCAACAATTTATCGATTTTCTTTTCAATAAAAAAAGGCAAAATATTTGAGAAATTCTGTGTTAAATCCTGTCTATGTCATCTTTTATTGAAAGATATTTGCTGCGAATTGTACGACATAGATGACAGTTCTATTTTAAAGTTTTTGAATAAATACAACTTCTTAATTAAACGTAATGAAAGAAGCGTCCAGTCTGTTCATTTCCCATATGCCTACTTATGACTACAGTATCCCAGTTTTTAGTATCCTCTATTTGGATTTGAGGGGCAACAAGTGAATGTCAACGTATTAAAAGGGCAAAACAGAAACCTTCAGAACAACTCAAAGAAGTAATCAGAAAGCTCAAGTGAATGGTACTACTAAATAATACTAAACAATATAGCCTTGGTTCGCGTTCAACATTTGCAACAATAGTAACTAAAATTTCACAAATATTTTTTAACTACATAAAATATAATTATGGTAGATATCCTAATACTATCAACTACAAAATAATAACAAATTTCTTGTTTATTGTCATATTTTTATATACCTACCTTCTAAAATTTGATTCAATTTTAAACTACTGTCCTAATATAGTTAAATATTTGATTTATATTGTCTGAAATTTTATTAATTTAATTTAATTTCTTAATACATACATATTTTCAATCTTTGGTAATTAATTTCAATAAAAGTAAACTTACCAAATATGAAAAATGATGTCACTAAACTAATATATGTATGTGAATAATTAATTAGTAAAAAACACATTTAGTCCAACTTGAAAATCTTTAGTATAAGAATCTTCATTTAAGTTATATTTTCCAATTAGCAATTCTGTTGCTAGGGATGTACATAAATCTATGCCAATAGCAATATTGGCGGTTAAATCTGCCTTACCCAATATTGGATTGTTCAAAATGTTGAGCTTTCCTCTTGTAAGTAACAAAATCATTTCCCATTTTTAGAAGAATACGATGAGTGATTCAGTGTACATATCAAATGTTATGAAAATAGGTCATGTAGCAAATCGTTTAGAAAGTACTTTATCTAACATATGGCCATAGAAATACAATCGTCAGTGTTTAACAATTATAGGGTGTCCGGAAAGGTATTGCGTTTTTTATATTATAGTCTTTTAGGTACTCTGGACATTCATTGACAGAAATTTCTATTTTTTAAAGAATTTGGTGTGTAGGTCCACTCTGCGATCAGTAGCACAAATCCATAAATGATTTTGGTTCCACAGAAATCGATTTTTTGTCCCCCAAAATATTGATTATAGAATTTTTGCCCCAAAAAATCGAAAATCAAACATTTTTGGGGGATATTCATGCTACTGATCGCATAGTGGACCTACACACCAAATTTGAAGCAATTGGACATACTTTAATTTTTAGATCTAATGACATCATCGGCCCCTAGCTCGCCCGCCATATAGTTTTTTCAAATAAATTTTCTGTTAATGATTTTTTAAATATTTAAACAAATATCCTGCTTTGTTATTTCTCCATTTTTTATCATCACCGACATCTATCGTATGTTGCTGATGAATATTAACCGATGATCTTGATACAATTTGTGGGACAGACTAATTTTGGGGTGAGGATTAAAAGTCCGTTATGAGATCTTTATGTGCCATAGCTAAAGGGATGCTAATATGATTTTAGTATTCCATCATATAAAACCTTATTAGTTACCTACTATATATACACCATATACTATAATCCATACAAGAGATATTAAATTATAGAAATATAAGTTAATATCTTTGATCCATACACCATAAACACGTCCTGTTTAAACTTTTATTTCTCAACCTTCAACTGTTGTTGCTAGAGGAACACGTAAATAGCAACATTTATTTTCAAATGTTTTCACATCGTATTTAACTGGTGTCTGGCTAGTTTTTTTTTATCAAGTTAGAAACTGTTTCTAGTAAGCAGTAACATACTGTATGTCCCTGGTATAATTAATGATAGGGAGCAATGCTTACTGTAAATTAGTTTCTCTTATAGAGGTGGCTATTGTTTCCAAAATAATTTCACTCAATTTCCTAGCTGCTTGTGCCATACCAGTACGAACATCGTCACAGTCTAGACGGAGCAATGGAAAGAATTCAAGATATGGCATCTGCATAATATCATCGGCCAATTTCAAGTACTTATCGACCTCCTGAAATATATGCAAATGACAAACAAAAAATAGAGAAGAAAATGTTTAGGAAATATCACCAACCAATTTTAGCAAATCACAAATATCCAATATACAAATATGAAATAAAATGACATTCTAAAAATTGACAAAAGAAGTTCCCGAGGGCAACAGGGGAAATTCTTTTTGCCTAAAAAATTGAATGTCTTCATGGCCATACTGATGGATTATATTTGAATGTTTTCTTAAAAAAACAATGTCTTTGTCAAAAGCAATTCCCAGGAATTATTTCTTTAACTTCGCTATGATGCATGTGGTAATGTCATCCATCGCATTCATGAATTATCATCAAACTGATAGCAAAATCTGCTAATAAGATAATTTTCTATAAATGTAAACATTCTTGATAAATAATTCCCCATTTATAGTGATTTCAATGATGAGTCACAGTAGGAATGATATGTATTATTTCAAAATTAAATATTGAAAACCAACATACCTCAATGTACTCTTCAAATGTATGCGGTACTTTGCAATATATTTGAACAGTATTTTCCGCCGCATCATTAATCTTAGAATATAACGGTTTCACTAAAGTAATAAAATTAAAATTATTTTCAGCAGAAAAAGCAAACACACAGTACTTGTATTTAGTTTTTTAAGCCTCGAACATGGCATAACGTAATAAAAAAAACATCACGATTACTTACTGAATGCATTGTTAGCAAACTCAGAAGGATAACTAAAAAACCGCTCAACAGCCTCTTTCAATGAGTCCAAAGCTTCATTGACAATAAACTGAGGCAACGCTGTATCAACATATTGATTGCGATCAGTGATATATGAATCAGGATTCAAAAACTAAAATATAACTACTTAGATATAATAAAAAAAAGTCAATCAAACACGTATAAAAATATCTAATCAATAAATATTGATTAAATATATTTGTGGAGTTAGTCAATAAACAATAGACAATTTTGTCATCTTATCATGCTTCAGTTTGGGTGTGGAACAAGATACACTGATTACATAGTTTTGATTTGATCTTGAAGGGATATTGTTTTTATGTTAAAGCCATATTTATTTTTTACACATCTATTGGTTGGATTACATTCATTTCTATGATGTTAATACTGTCGAAGGCTTGACTGATATTATATATTATTTTTATTTCTTATTTTTGTGTTTGCTGCAGTAAAGATTTATTCTACATATACTATGTTTATTGACTAACCTACACAAAAAATAGTTTGTAGCTTTTAACTTTTGAAGACAATCACTACTTTTTCTCTATCTAATTTCAGATTAATTTTCTAATAATTAATCAATTCACCCAAAACAAGTTTTATTTTATATAAAACATCTTCTTTAACAATAGACCATAGAAAAGTCTAATTGCTTGACCTAACCTACACAATCAACTAGGAACTTTGAATTTAACAAGAAGCTTCGCAAAACTAACCTCTTGCAGTGCGGAGGATATCTTTTCAACTACAAAACAAAAAAGTTCATCCAAATCTTCAAGATTTGGGAAATAACTCAGCTTTCCATTTTCATAGCTAAGATAAACTTTTAAAATTGGATAGAGATCATCATTTCCTTCCTTTAGCGTATCAACCCATAGCATCAATGAACGATGAATTAGCGAACGAATCTAAAACAAATATTCACAAATTAATGCATATTACTTATGTAATAACATACATTTTCAGTACATAATACAAAGATATAAATATACCAATTAACTCTCAAACTTTCTGATGAATTGCAAAGAAATTTCCAATTTTGGCTCAAAAACGCAATTTTTTATAAACTATGGAGAAAATATTTGTCAGGAAAATGTTTTGTGTATATTATTATAGGGATTTCTATGTTTTTCACGAAATGAAAGTGGCTGCTACAAATGATTAAAAAAAGAAGAATCAATACATTTAATAGCTGTTCTATCTTACATCTTAGAATAAATACCTTAAGCTTTTTATTGTAAATATTTAGTACAAATAAAATATAGGTAGTTGTTGAGAATCAGTTATTTTTATATCATATTTGACACCTATTTTTGACCTGTGTTAAATATCTTGGGTGCCCATCGATCATACTCGTATACAATTTTTATCAAGATTTTAGTAAATCAGAAGAGAAATACCAAATCAAAAATAGGCGTTTCTAACATCCTATTCGCCAGCGTACAGTCAGGTAGAACCCGACACCTCTGTATTGAGAGTCCAGTGTTCAACCACACGACCAGCGCTCTGTACAAAAGAATAGGTGCTAAGAAGCATTTTAAATTGAGGTCCACTGATTTGGGACCATACTCGGCTAATACATTAAAATTCAATTTAAAGTAAGTCAAGAAATCATTCCAAACTATTACAAATGACCTATAAACTACTGTTTGAAATCATATATAGCCATTTATATACGAAGAAGTTTATTTTTTAAAACAATATCAATTTTAATAGACCAGCCCTTTCACATATAAAAGCTGGCCCAAAATTCAGTGGATCTCAATTTCTGACTCTGGAAAAAGCTATGCCCTTTCAGATAATAAGTAGATATGTCAAATCTAAAGGAATTCAAATGAACTGTGAGATTTTTTATTTAAAAGATTAATTTTCTAGTGTTTTAATAAATGTAAGATGTTATATTATATCCCTTACCGGTACGAAGGGTTAATGCGATCAATATCTACTAATCATGGGTTTGGAAGTTGATACCTTTTTATTTCTAAGTTTGTTGAGACTATTTTCATGGAACTTCTGACATAATCTAAGAACTTACTTGAATAGTAATGAGGGTGCAAACACATCTAAAGTATGGGGCGTGAAATTCTGGTTTGAGACGAGTTTTATATTCATGATAAATACGAATCATTTCTGGATACCATCTACATAAAAAGAAAGAAGTTTAAGTAAAACACAGTAACACAGAATTATTGTAAACAAAATCTAAAACGATATTTGCAATAATCACAATTCCAGTAGACACTAGTGGTGGATATAGAGTACAGAGGGGGAAGGGGTATTCAGTTCCCCTCCCCAAATAGGTGTCTAGAACAATTATGTTAACCTGGATTGAAATCTTTTCTGTGATGATTTAATACAGTATTTTGGATAAAAAAGTCTCGGCTTTGTTATTCGTAATTAGTTTTAATTTTAAATCAAGAAAAGGTGATTTTTTGTGAAATCTCAATCAAATATCTTGGTTTTTCGGCTGCCTAATGTAATTAATATAAATCATTTTTAATAGGCTACTGATAGTTAGAATAAGTTAAATCATAAACACAATGTTATTATATGTCTGATAAAATAATTACTCTTCAGCAAGCGTTTTTTCACATTTAGTACATTGATTTTGAACATCAACACGAATTATTTCAAAATCTATAGGTCCTTGTGGTCTAAAATCAAAAGAAATAAAAATTTCAACTGAATAACAATATAATTACAGACAAATATATAGCAAATTTCATGAAAGCCGAATAAAATACATACCTACATTAAATGTTATAATATAACCCTCAATTGGTTTTATATGAAATTTGTTATACCCCCATTAGGGAGTAAAATTGTTCATAAATATATTATGGTTCTAATTATTTCAACAAAGTTGATAGTAATAAAACTCTAGCTACTGTCAGTTATATTTTAAAAAAATCATTACAAAAACAGGTATAAAAGAAGCTCGTGGTCCAGCTGATAGAATACCTGTATGCTAATCAGAAGGTCATGCGTTCGAATAATGCTCGGTATTGATGAGGGATAAATATACAGATGGATTTCCTGCTAATATTGGTGTTGATAAATTATACTTAAATTATAATTTAAGATGAAAAATAATTTCAAAACAAAACAATTACCTAAAACTGTGGATATCTGATAAAACTAAATCATTCATCGTTCGCACTGATAGATCGTGCATTTTTCTGAGTGCGGGTTTAATTGGAAACAATTTTTCTCCTATCTTTTTCCTCATTTTGCAAAAGTTTGGCATTGAAACTCTGTCAGCTAAAGTAAAGGTAGGCAGCAACTTTTCTTCTAACAAAACAAGTCCGGAGTCTTTTTGACACCTACAGTAAAATTGACTAGCAATATATTACATATATTATTTTGTTATGATACCACTATTTATAGGTTATTCATTTCTAATGCCATAAAAATCCCTCCTTATAAAGCATTATACCTTAGACTTACAATTCACATTCTTTATCTGTCTCGAATATTGGTACCTGGAGTTCATAACTCATAGAATGCAGTCCTCTTCGGAAAACTCTTCCGACCAGACTACTTTTTATGGCTTTATCATAGCTCTTGCGGATTTCTCTAATATTACTTTCAACAATATGTTTGGTTAGTGGAGTAATATAAGCTTCATTTTGTTTCAAAATATTCAAAAGCCACTCGGGTTGAATACCAGCCATATTAGCTGATCGTACTTGTTTCTGTAATGCTCTGAAACATTGCTAAAATAATAAATTTAGTTTTTAACTAAAAATAAAAACGGGTTAGCTTTCTAGTAATGTTACTTTCAAACTTATAAATTCATAAGAAACATTAAAAATGTAACAGATCAATTTTTGTTATAGATTAATGTAAATTAAAACACACCCGCCTTTTGCGTAGTTCACTGCACATCTGCAAGACAATAAAACATTTGTATTTGAAAAAATAGATACCCACACATGTATACATTATTTCTAAAGATATTGTAATCTATCTAATAAAAGCTACTTTCTATGATTACAAAAGCTGGGAGAATCTACTAAATGTTTATTACACAAACTACTAAATTTGTTAGATAGGAGTATTTCTAAATATGTATACTTTTTGGCTACTCAAATTATACGTAACTCATATGCTGATTAACACAAATTCTCGCTACTTAAACGGAATAACACCTGTTCTTAAAAAGCGTTTTTTTAGTTATAGAAATTAGTTAGACATGTAATCTCTAATCCTTAAATAACAAGAATAGTGAATGAAACTGTGGATAAATGAAATATGCTGATGTCAATCAAAGTTATACGAATTGGAACACAGCTATCAACAAATTGAAAAACACAAGTGGATGGGGAGACCATTGAAAGTGGATAAGTTCAAATATCTAGTATCGACTAAGAAGAATGATGGAAGCTGCCTGATAGACATGAGAACGAGAATTACTATGGCGAAACCAAAAATGTGCGCGATGACCTGCATTTGGAAGGACCGTGCACTGCCAACTCAGTTAAAAGT
>JAUYWI010028009.1:0-18625 GCA_034780595.1 Parotoplana pacifica
ATCAGGTGATCATAGGAAATAGCCGAACCCAAGCTCATACTACTTGAAAAGCAGCGAGCCTAGGAGCTCTAGAATCCAATGTCAGATCTGCGCTTATTGGTATCACACCAACCGGTAGTGTTCTGTAATTGTGCTAGAATCATTGGGATGATCTGCCAAGCCCGTCTTTTGTCAGGGTTAATTGACTATTGCATATATATTTTTGGCTTTTTATGCAAAATCATTTGTGTTTTTGTATTGGTGTGATACCAATACTTGCAGATCTGAAATTGGAATCCCCAGAGCTCCTATGTCTCTACTCCTTTTCAAGTAGTATGAACTTAGGTTCGGCTATTTCCTATGTTTACCTGATGATCCCTAACAAGGGTGACACCGGTAGCGTTCTGGAATTGTTCTTGGTATGATCTTCCAAGCCAGTCTTTTGTCAGGTAAAATTTACTATACTAAAGAATTAAGTAATCAATAGATAATTATCTATTGATTACTTAATTATTATTTAGTGTAGTTAATTAGCAAATAAAATCGAGGATAGAAAATCATAGAATATTGTAGGTTAATAAATACACAGATTTAGAATTAATTAAGATTATAATTACGGTCAAGTTAATATCAATAAACAAAATCATAATTCTAAATCTGTGTATTTATTAACCTACAATATTTTATGAATGCCTATCTTTGATTTAATTTTCTATTATCTGTTGATTTCTTAATTCTGTGTTTTATAATTTAAATGCCAAAGTTTATTCTTAATGCAGCTACATAAATATACATACTTATAAATTGTACATGAAGATTTAATATTGTCAAAATAAAAACCGAAATCCGGATCGTACCAGTTATTGTTTTCTCATTCTTTTTGTATCCCTAAAAGATCACACACTATGGTGTTATAGTTAATTTAATCATAATAATAAAACGATTTTATAATTTGTGATTATGATAATAAATTGTTAAATAAGTGATTCAATATTATTGTAATTGTATCAAATGTATATAAACTAAGGACTAGGTACTTAAAATAGTCATTCTGCCCCTCATTATTTTATTTTACGGTAAAAAATATAGTTTATAAAACCAAAACGATTGCCAAAACATTTTGCCGAGAGTGTCTAGATGCCGCGAGTATCATGCAATTTAATTAGACATACTAAGAAGCATAGTAGATACTAGAGTTGATTTTAAAAATAAAAACTTGAATTGTTATTGCATATTATGTTATTGATGTTTTTATTTTCGAAATCAACTCATGTATTGCCTTCTATACCTAAAGTTGGCAAATTCAAAATTTGTTTGATCTAAATAGTGTTTCTATGGATTTTGGGTATTTTATCTTATTATTGTGGACCCAAGTAGGCCGACTATTACCAGTAGCATAGATTTTTTTTACTTCATAAATAATTGTTAAGACCAACTTTATTGTTTGTCCTTTATCTTACTGGTTGTGTCATTTCAAAAGATTCCCAAGAAAATTGTCTTACACATTGTATGACAATTGTTAAAGCAATGTGGGAATTAAACTCAAATGTAACCCCAAACGATTGTATTGCTATGGACATAACATTATTTTTACTATGTCAAATATAAAATTAAACTCTGTCAAAACTTGTTTCTGAGCTTTTTTTCATTGTTTGTTTTTGGATTTTTGCGTTTATTTATTTTATATAGCCCGTATCATAAGATAAGCTGAAGTAATTGTGTACTCAGTACCCATCAATTTAATCTTACTTTAAAAGACATTCTATTTTATTGGATATTTTGTGTCCTATTCAATAGCTATACCTGGGGCTTTTCTCAACTAATCTAATTATTGAATTGATCGCCAGAAGAGAATAAAAGTGTATTCGATATTTGAAAAGCCAAGAATTACTGACACTTATTCAACTATGTAATTCAGGCATGCTGAGATTTAACATGCTAACTAAGGACATTCTTCTTATCTGGTTTTAGAAGCAAACTATAGTCTAACGTTATTAAAATCTTAGCATATCATATTATGTTATAATATGCCTTTTGACTGTTAGCCAGGACTAATTCTCTCCCAAACCGATTATGCTGAAGGAAATAGATCTATTTATCTATCTGTCTTGAGTTGAATTGAATTGAATGAATTATGCTTACGGTTATGATAGAGTAGTAGGTATGTTACAGTCTAATGCGTTTTATGGAATTCTGTTTTTATTGCAAAATCTGAAATAATAAAACTTAATTTTCTATAATGATGAAATTAATCTGAAGTGTCTGAAACAGGTAGCTGAAATATCTTATGTATATAGGCTTAGGTATAAGAGGTGCGCTTGTGTTTGCCAAAAATTATTTTTGTCACAAATTTTTATTTATTAGTTAAGATTATCTGGTATAAATTGTAATTTCATTGGTAAATAGACATCAATGCGACAATTTTATTATACAACAATAATTTGATTTTTTAGATAATGTTTTTCAACAGATGAAATGAATATTATATTTTTAAATTCCTAAGTAAAAAGTAATTTACATATTTGATGTCAGTAGAGCTGCTGCTTATAGGTAGGTACCTAAGCTTGGATCTAGAAACAATATACATATGTACTATATGGTCTGACCTTGAAAATTAAAATTGATGGAGGTCATATTTTTACATGTACATCGGATCTTCTCTTAAATAGCAAAAAGGAACAGGATGACTAAAAATTTGCTCAACGATTTATGTCTTGTAAATGAGTAATTAAAAAATATTATGTGATTGTAAAAAAGTTCTGGTAACTAGTGCATACCTACTCGTGTGAACTAACGGTGAAGTTCAAATAGTTTATGGATAAACAATATAGAAAAACAAAATTGTTTCAGGAACGAAAAGCAAAAGTTTGGAAGAACCACAAATCTTAAGGCAGATACAAAGATAGAAAATACCTAAAGGAAACAAATTGAGAAGAAAATTGAATAAGGATGCTAATTTGTTTGAGTTTGACTATTAGTGACTTCAATCAAAATTGTCCAGAATCTTCTATGGAAAGCAACAGCTCACAAAGAAGTCGAAAATAGCACACAAAAAACTGTACCTTGAAGCTTGAAAAGGTAAACCATTATTACTCACAAACGTGGTTAATCTTGATTGGGTATTTACGAATAACATTGAAAAGCCTCCACTTTCAAAGCCGCATAAGGTGGATTCTAAAATCACTGTTTTCTTTAAAGAAGTATGAAATACCTACTGTGTAAGATTTGGGACAAGGTATAGTTCAAGTCTAACTTTCCAGAATTCTTACGTCTGTTTTGAAAGTTGCAACTTGTTTCAATAATCAAGAATGTTCTTTCTTATGAAGAGATCTTTTATCAAAAATCTCATATCGCTTCGTAGACCGTAGTGGGAGAGCTGAAATTGATTATGTGAGTAGGACCCTTAGAAATAAGAAGAATTTGTATAAAAAAAGGAATGCTATCCATCATCTATTTCAGTGTGTTGCAAACATATACTGCTGAATACTTCATTAAAAACAATTGTGCATAAAATATGTAGGTAATAGGTATTTTGAAACTCTTAAATGGTGAAACAATGAGGATTTTATTTCCTAATAATATAAATTATGTACAATTCATTGAATATTTCAATTATTGTGAAATAGACAAATCCGAATCACTTGTGCATGTTTTTATCTAATCAAGGTATGTACGTAGTATGTATGTCTGTCTGTCTGTCTGTCTGTCTGTCTGTATGTATGTATATATGTAGATTTAAAAACCAGAGACTTGATATTATGCAAATACAAAAAATACTCGCTACAAACTTCGTATGATGCCAGTTCCTATGAAAGCATATTGCTATTTTATAATAAAGATAAGAATATTAAAAGATAAACTGTCAACACATATTAGTCCTATTTGTTGGATATTTTAGTTATCTTAACTCTTCCTTGATAATGGGGGGGGTGTACACACCATAGCACATAGTAGTCACTAATGAAGGTCCGTAGTTTTTCACGTAAAAAATCATATCCCCCACCCAAGGTCACATGGTGACCCCCAAAATAGGTCACTGTGATACCAAATTTCCAAATTTTTAAAAAGTCTACTTTTATCAATTCTCTTATTATTCAACTTATAATACGTGCATAATAGGCCCCTTAGTAACTGAAAACAAATAATTAAAAAATATTGCTCCCGAAAAAAGTTATGGTTATTTTTGTATCAGTGCCTACCATTATGCTCTAGGCCCAGAAGTTATTGCTTGGTAAACGTGGTTCATAGTTGGTAACTATAATATTATTATGCTTCATTCTATGACATTTACTACAGATTTTTGAAAATATTGATGTCTCTATGCCCAGGGTGCAACTTGAGAGTAAATTAAAAATCAAAAATGTTATATTTGAAATAGAAATATATTTATGTAGCATATAGATTTATTTTATAATTTACGGTAATGTGTCAAACAATGTCCTTGATCATTATAGAAAATGTCATTAAAAACTATTGACTTCAAAAAAGTTATAAAAATTTTGTGTTAAAATTGATCATTTTTTCAAAATTCTATTATTTAAAAAAATGTCGTTTTCTTAAATAAAATAGAAAACGTTTTATAACAAATTTGATAACAAATTTGTAAACAGTTAAACAAACAATAAACAAGAGCGTATATCACACGATTGAAAGTGATTCTGGTCATGAGAAGATTATTGGTAATCACCACCGACAGCAATAATTGTCTCTAAATCTTGCCTCAATACTGGAAAAGCCATCTTTTTTCAAGATCCTGAATACTTTAACATTTGGCACACTTTTTTCTGATACACTATTAGTGTGCCAAGTAAAAATATTATAGCTTTATCCACTAAAATGATCTAGAAACACATTTTAAGCTATTATAAACCCTGTTGGTTCATTTTCTAGTCATAAAATACATTTTATTTCATTTTAGCGGACTGGTTCTGTAATGATGGTCCTCATATCTCAAGAAATATAAATGTGAAGAATCTCAAAATTTTATACTTTGTTTTAGATGTCTTCTGGATTATAAATTTCAGCTCTGAGTAAATTAGGATATTTCATTGGCATTTTAAAGTCATTGATTTTTGGGGCCAGACCTGGTCAAGCGTTGAAAAGAATGATATTTCTTAAACGCAATTTTACCAACTTTGTTTATTCCAAAACAACTAAAAATGATGTAAAATATCATAATATATGTACTATTTTAAGCCATTTAATTCTAATAAAATCAATTTTTATGGACCTGCCCTGGTATGGTAGGCCTCATAGACTAGCATCCATTTTTCAATACATTATTTCTAATGCCTTCCTAATTCTAAATCTCAAATTTGAGAACAAACGGATGTTTGGTTTAGATTTTTGAATTATTTTAGTGATTTTAGCCAAAATTATCGATTTTTGCCCCCCCCTAAAATCGATAATCAATTTTTTTTCAAAAACAATTTATGGATTTGTATTATCTAATGCCTAGTGGATCTACCCATCAAATTTGAAGTTAATCACACAAACTTTAATTTTTTGGACTTAAAGATTTATTGATTTTTTCTCTAAATATAGTTCCCCTAAAACATTCAGCAAAATCCATCAACGGGAAGTATGATATTCTAGGATTGGGGGTGTAGATCTCCCAGTATCAACCGCATATATCTAATGAAATAAGGTTATCAACTTGCCAAGGGTTAAGAATATTTTGGACTTCCTTCATTCGCAACAACAATGTATCTATTTTGACGTTAACTTTTTGTTTTCTTGTTTTTATTATAAAACAGTATTGGACGTTATTAGAAGTTAATATAATAAACTTTAGCGGTTGAAGTACGAAGATACCTAGCTAGTAGTTCAAATGTAATGAAATTACGTATTTTGACATATATTGATGATACCTAAACACAGTTTTGTTCGTTATATTGAGGTCTATACTCGATAGCGTATTTATAAATTTAGTTTAAGTTTCAAATTATTCATGAAAATCTAAGTTAGAAACATTTTGTTTTATATGTTCAGTTCAGACAGATGCATTTGTCTGAGACTCGTAATTCTTCAGTCATTTATCTATTTTATTTTTAGGGGTCTACCATGATGTCTGATCTACCGCGTGTCAGTTATATCAAAGCCATTGATATTTGGATCATAGCCTGTATACTTTTTGTGATCACTGCTCTTATTGAATTTGCCATCGCCAGCACTCGTGTTCGTCAACATCAGCAAGAAACGTGGCAACTTGAGGTTCGTGCTCTTATTAGGCAGGAACTGATGCGAAGTGGTATCTACTGTCAGATGGACCGCATCAATGTGGCATCTGATGGGTTAAATAGGAAATATGCTGTAAGTTCCTTGAAGTAATAAAATATGCCGTAGGTTCCTAATCTGTGTTCTGGGTTTTCTAGGCCTGTTACAATATTTATAAAACATATAAATGTGGCCTTTTAACCGAGTAGCCGAAAAATAAACACCTAGTAGTGTGTCGAAAGCAGTTTATCTATAATAGTTTAGAAGGTAGATTTTACGGATTTCATTTTGAAAGCGTTATGGCCAATAAATCAAAAATTCCAGAAATGTCAATAATTGTAAGATACCTACCTGCAAAATATAGGTACGTTAAGAAAATATACAAAAGTAAAACACGATTGTTTGAAAAAAGTATGTGACGAATAATTATAAGTATTACATCACTGCTGTCAAAGTATGTGACAAATAATTATAAGTATTACACCACTGCTGCCAAAGTATGTGACGAATAATTATAAGTATTACACCACTGCTGTCAAAGTATGTGTCGAATAATTATAATCATTACACCACTGCTATCAAAGTATGTGACGAATAATTATAAATTATTACATCACTGCTGTCAAAGTATGTGACGAATAATTATAAGTATTACACCACTGCTGTCAAAGTATGTGACAAATAATTATAAGCATTACACCACTGCTGTCAAAGTATGTGACGAATAATTATAAGCATTACATCACTGCTGTCAAATTATGTGACGAATAATTATAAGCATTACACCACTGCTGTCAAAGTATGTGTCAAATAATTATAAGCATTTCACCACTGCTGTCAAAGTATGTGACAAATCATTATAAGCATTAGACCACTGCTGTCAAAGTATGTGTCGAATAGTTATAAGCATTACACCACTGCTGTCAAAGTATGTGACGAATAATTATAAGCATTACACCACTGCTGCCACAGTTACCAATGTAAAGTTCATGTGAAAATTTGATAATTTATTGATCGTACCTACATATACTTTTTGCAGACTGTCTATTTTTGTGGTTTTCTAAGTTGGTACTTATCAGGGGTGGATACATCTTTTTGTCGAACGCGGGGGGTGTTGTGAGTGTTTCAATCTCCGTAACACATGGCTACGCGGGAGCCTATCCTATACAATTCGGCACAAAAGCACCGAAAAGTTTTGCCAGTTTATGACCTAAAATGCATTAAAGGCATCTAAAATAAACATTTATTTAGTTTTCCCCATTAAATCAGTAGGTTTTTATATGCTATGTATTATTTTGTTAAAATGTCCGAGTGGGATGTGTAAACCCCTAGATCTGTTTCTGCGAATCTATTGATTTGTTTTAACCCAATCAAACATTTTTATTACTGAAGTTTGTATAATAAAAACTTGTTGGGTCTACATAAAACCAAGTAGGTAGTTGTTTTTAGATTCTTTTAAACAATTATATTCCAGATTTAAAATGACATTACTCTATTCAATAAGCTGTCATTTCGTAACATTCAACTTGGCCACGTGGTGTTTACATTTAAAAAATAACCTTGTAGTCACAGGGAGGACTCGTCTGTGCCTACCCCTGAAAACCATATTTATTTTTTGTGAATTGATTTGGCTGAAGTTTGTACATAAATATCGTAAAGATTTATCGAGAAAATTTGAAAAAATATTGAAAAGAGTGATGCCAAAGGAAAATATTGAAAAAAGTGACGTCAAAGAAAAATATCGAAAAGAATGACGTCAAAGGTCCAAAATCTATATCCTGTCTGATCTTTTTAGTTTATTTCTATTAGGGCGGTACATAAAAAAATCGATTTTTGACAACTAAGGTTTTTTGTCAGTATAGTAACTTTAAATAGTTAGAAATATTTAATCAACAGAACATAGATTTTTAATTGTTTCTATTTACCAGTTCTGACCTTGCATAGACTCATTTTCAGTTATTTTCCAGTAGTTTGGCGATAAGATATCAAAATTGGGGTGGTATGGCTAATTTTGTTCAGGATTGTTTGAAACCACAGCATCAGCGAAATGATTTTTGCCAAAAAGTATATTTTTTTCGACAGAAAATCGAAAATCAATAAATCTGAATTTGTCTTAGAGTTTTCTAATGGAAACCTTCTAAGATCTCTGTATATCAAACTTCAGCCCAATCCATGCACGCGAACTATGATATTCTAGTGGGGGGTGGGTGTACACCCCTATTCTTATCACCGAGTTATAGCCTGAAAGTGTGATTAAATAAATAAAATGGTATACACTAATAAGCCCTTCACAGCTGTTTCTTATTTGTCTAGACGATGACGCTGCCTAATCAGTCCACCCCCGGCAGCCCACATGCCCAGCACCCGCCCTCACCACACCGTAGCAACTTCCCTACTGGATCTTATCCACCCAATTGCTACCCTCCCGGTCATCCAGGCTACAGTCAGATCCAGCACCAAATGACCCTCCATCATCGCAACTATAACACGACTGGAGGCACTACCTATCATCCCACCAACCCGACTGCCTCCGCTGAGGAACTGGAGACCTTTCTCACCAACAACATCGATATGGATGGTGGGGCACGTCACACTCTGGTGAATAACTCAGGTGGCGGTATCAGCAGCGGCTGCAATGCTTATGGTGTTACTCCAATGATTCAGGTGCCACCAGCAGGTGCAGCAGGCCAACCGATGGAAATTGAAAGTTTGTCCTTCCCCATTCCAACTAACTTGCCCAATGCTGCCATGGAATCCGACATCGACGCTTATAGTCGGTTTCTGTTTCCTGCATGTTTCTTACTTTATAACTGTTTCTACTGGTTGTATTACTTGGTGCTAATGCGAAAGTCAGAGGATTACATTCCTGAAGGAGCCGAAGGTTAAGGAAGCTTTCAGTATAATAATAATGTATCATTAATTTATTATAGTATCAAACTGATAGTTTTATCTTTAAGATTATAAATTACTTCGATACTGTGATACAATGCAACAAAATATGAAATCGATTATCAGTTTACAATAGCAAACTTTGTTGAATACCTATACTTTTCGCTTTTTTCAAGAATTTATTTCACCTTATAGTGTTTATAGGAATACGAAAATCAAATTTTATTTTGGTAATATGTATTTTATTGACATAAAAATTTGGTTAAGGGAAAGATGAGATTGGTGCTAGAAATACTTGTTTGTATGTAATTGAAGAATAAGATTTTTTTGAAGATGTCACTAATATGTAAGAATTTTTATTTTCAGATGCCATAAATATTATTGTACAAGAACTTACCTTTAGTAAGAGGTTTTATCAATAATAAGATCACACTGTAACTATGCCTAGGTGTCTATCGCTGGCATATTTTTATTTATTATTTAAAACCAAAGACCTTTTACTGTTCTTTATGAAATCTGAAATGAAGAATGCCTAATTATAAAATTACAGACGTTTAGTTCTGTTTGATTTCTAAAAGTGTCAATTTGACGACGCGTGCCATTTAGGTACATATTCGTCATCAAAAGACATTTTGTTTTGGACGTTTTTTATTTATTTGGTTATTTAATTGTTAGGCGAAAGAAATACTCTGTTAACGGCAATTATGTATTTAGAAAGTAAATTTTGCAAATTAATTGGACTACGGACGCTATAGATATACAAATATTTATCTA
This sequence comes from Parotoplana pacifica, assembly GCA_034780595.1. Classification (NCBI taxonomy): domain Eukaryota; kingdom Metazoa; phylum Platyhelminthes; order Proseriata; family Otoplanidae; genus Parotoplana; species Parotoplana pacifica. The sequence continues at coordinate 9,859 of JAUYWI010028009.1, forward strand.
TAGCCATTTGATTATTGTCGATATAGAAAACATTGATTATTTTAAATTTTATTAATTTCAATGCGCTCTGTAAAAAGTGTTTTCCATACCTGATGACGGAAATATAAGCTATTTTGGTGTTATTTATAATAACTGTTTTCCAGTTGAAGTTTCTACTTCTCCACTAAAATTTTTTTACACCTAAATTTAATATAAAAATGTTATAGAGGCGCCAGCTTTCTCTATTTAATGTTACTTGCATTGAAAAAATTATACCTATTTGACTTTTTTTATTAAGTGTACATATTTTTACATACCCTTGCGAGTTTATTTCAAGCATATTTTCATTTTAATCTTATTGGTGATGGAGGGAGATTTCTAATATATGCAACATGAGATAAGTAAGGAACTTTTTATTTTTACACCAAAGCTACGGTTGTTGATTTTCATAGCATTTTGTATCTGCTTTATTCGTCATATCTAAACCGCTTCCATGAACTGAAATTTAAAGTTCTTTTTCAATTCTATGTTACAGCAAAAATCAAAATGCATTAATTTTGTTTTTAATGATAACGAGTTTTATTGGTGGATAGAGATAAATTTTAAGGTACCCTTTAGAAAACCTTTGGATTTGGACTTTGGAATTTTCAAATAATTTTTTTCGATAGAGCTACAGCAGAAAATTTCGAACAACTCTAAACGTTATTATTAAATTTAAATAAATGATTAAATAGAAGTAATTGCTCATGTCGTACGAAGGCAGCATAATAAATATAAGGGGGGGTCAATTTTTTTTCAAAATTTATCAAAAGAAACAAATTGAGAAACGAATATGACCTTAGGTTAAAATTTCACTACTATCCTGTGACTTCTGTCAAGGTTGTGTAACCATCTTTTTTTGATATATTTTGAAATAAAACCGTTAGGTCTTTATTTTGCACCCCCACCCTCTATATTTAGGTAACTACAAAGTATTATCACCTCTTTGTCAATGCAATATACATACATACATACCTACCTTGAAAATATTTTGATTTTCAGAAGAATGTATTTAGATTAGATCTTATTTAAAGGAATCTGGTTTACTTTCGTAAGAGTGGTTTTATCAGTAGCAACGTATGTTACCACTATGTCTGAATTGGGGTGGATCATTTATCAAAAACGACATTTATCTAGATATCAATCAATCAAAAGGGAGGCCTGGCTTGTATTACAACATGTGTCAAAATGATGGTATCGCTTTACATCATGGAAAATTTGGGATAAAATATAGATCATTTACAGGTATCCTTTTTCAGATTTTTGGCACTTTTTGAAAACACAATTTTAATTTGAGCTGTAAAACTACAAAACCGATTTTAACATATAGTATCTCATTGGAAAGGAAATTTGATATCAAAAGTAGTCAATGGTGTTAAAAATTTTATGATAGAATGTCGCAAATTCCACCACTCTTATTTTGAAAAATGCGTTTAGTCGGACACCGCTTGTGACCAAACCAAAATCTCGATTTTGCTATTATTTTGGTAGGTAATCTATCGGGGATGATCCTTTTATATACACATATTTAATCAAACGTGCACTTTTCCTTTAAGTAATTTATTAGGAAAAGGTAAAGAGACCTAACTTGTTCTAAGAAGGATAAATTAAATTATGGCAAAGACCTACTTGACTAAAATTAGAATATTTAACCGGATGTGTTTTAATCTATGGAAACTCATCTTTATGTAAATTATAAATTTGTCAAGGTTGGGCTTTTGGTTTGGTTGATTTTTTTAAATCAGTATTTTCTTCGTGCAAATGAATAATGATAATTTATTTAGGCTAGAAAATTACATGTAATAGAAACATACATAATAGCCAGGGAGACCACAAACATTAAAAAACTGATCCCTTACAAAAGGATTAAAAATACATAAAACTATAGACAGTAATTGTACAATTAAAAATAAATAAGTGTTAAAATATTAAAAACAACGGTATTATTTAACAAAATCTTCAGTCGGTTTATAGATAGTGCATTTTTAAACCTAGATCTGTTGTTAATTATTGTTCCACAGGATCGAAGCTTCATCTGTAATTTTGTAATGTATTGCTCGTGTATTTCGATTATTTATCTCCTTTTGTTCAGTTATTAGTTCATCATAGACCACGGGAATATCGTGCAATCTGTGAACAAATCTATGAATGAGTATGTTAACCCTTGGCTAATAACCTCTGATAATGGCGGCTCTAGGGGTCTACACCACCCTAGAATATCATACTTCCCGAGAATGGATTGGACTGAAATTAATACCTCGGTACCTTGGAATGTTTTAGAGAAATTTTTTTAAAGAAAAAAATCGAAAATGGGACTGAGCAAGGGCCAATGACGTCATAGAGGGCTAAAATTTAAGTTTGTCCGATTGACTTCAAATTTTCAATGTAGGTCCATTAGACATTCAGTAATGCAAATTCATATTTATTTCGAAAAATTGTTGATTAATCGATATTTTTGTCCAAAATCACTAAAATGGCTCTAAAATCTAAACCAAACATCTTATTGGGCTCAAATTTGAGATTTAGAATTAAGAAGGCATTAACAATTATAAATTAGAAAATTGGATGCTTTCCATTTATGGTTGCTGGTCTATGGGGTCCCCCATACCAGGGTAGGTATGTAAAAATTGTTTTTTTTTAAATTTGTATTTAATCATAACAAAATGGTTTAAATTTATTATGTTTCTTTGATGCTGTGGTTATATCTACCAAATTGAAGTGAATCAGACAAAGTTTAATTTTTTACCTTAATTTTGTCTTCTTAATTTTTCTAATTAAGTGTTTGCCCTAAAATGTGTACTAAGTATCAGCCTAATAAATCTATGCAAAGTAGTTATGATATTCTAGGTGGATGTATGATTATTCTTTCCTTTGCCAGTAACATATATGTATATTATATATTTTTGAAGTTCATATCGGCGCTTCTGAATTCAATGCGTTCCCATCTCGAAATGTGATAAGAAATACCATGATCTTTAAATGGCAGGTAATACATTATTTCTAATTGAATTTCAAATTTGAGTACAATAGAATGTTTGGTTTAGATTTTCGAGGCATTTAAGTAATTTTATCGATTTTTTTGTTTGTCCAAAAACTCATTTTTAAAATTTTACATGGATTTGCATTACTGAATGTCTAATGGACCTACACACCAAATTTGAAGTCAATTGGACAAACTTTATTTTTTGATCCTCTATGCGTCATCGGCCATATTTTTTAGCTCAAAAATATGTTTTGAAATTTGCGCAAAAATTCAATAATTTCAAAAAGCCCTAATACATGTCGTACAATGAAGTGATTGTGGTATATTTTATAAATATGAACGACTATTACCAAATAATAACTACAGGAATACATTTTTTGTAAAAAACGTATTTTTCAAAAATTTGCTAAAATTGTTCTAATGTGACTTACTTTAGAAGACCCTCCAGGTGGACCCGGGTTGATGAAACAAAATTTAGTTCAAAAGTTGGGAAAGAAAATTTATGACAAAAACAAAAATTTCAATCGGATTCACCGTTTTTGAGCTAAATGCCAATATGTGATAGGGGAGGGGGGGGTACACCCCTTATCTACGAATGATAAAGACGCAATTTATAGAGTTATCTGTTGTATATAGAATATTTGTTTCTATAATTTAGCTTATTTGAATGATTATATCTGTCTTTGTGACATAATATTTTTAATATTGAGTTTTGCAAGATCTGAATTTGGTTAATCCAACCTGTGGTAGCACCACCGTAAATTTTGAATATATCGGGAAAATAAAAGTTTTGTACTCTGTTAATGAGGACTAGGTGCTTAGAAGACGTCGTAAATAATACTTTTTCATTTTATTCAGAATAGTTTTAATTATCTGGAATAATTACACCTAAAAATGTAGTATCTGTTTCTCTTTTAAGAATGTATGACTTAATTCTAAGTTCTATGTAGATCTTTATAGATTGGTTTCTTGTGGAGATTGCTAGTCAATTTGTTATTAATCAACCAATTGTGAAATTTTGATAATTTATCTTGGATTGAATTTAAATGGATATCCACTGGGCATCCACTGTGCCGTGGTATTTTCTAAAACCAAACTGATGATGATATATTAGAGCCATTCAACAAATTTACTTAGTTTTCTATACAACATTTTTTCAAATATTTGTTGAACGTAGATAAAAAAGGGTGATAGTTGTTGACTTCAGTTCTTTAGCAAACTTTATGATTTGGATATAGGATAGCTGTTTTTTAAGCAGTCGGGATATTGTGGAGCTTTTAATGAAGCATTAGGGTAGACCGTACGTGGCTATTTCGCCTCTTTTTGAACATTTCTTAAATCGTTTCTTATTAAAATATAAATTGCATAGAAATAATGCTTTAAAATAAGAACAATGATTGTGTGCCTGAGATTTATTAACCAAATAAAATAAACAACAATATAACATAACATGAATCAATGGGATTATTTCACAACTTACACAAACAACAATTGCAAAACACTGTTAACATGACCAAAAGCAGTACCTACCAATCCACTATGAAATCGGTCCACATCAAACTACAGATGCAACATTTTTCATTCGATTGTCTGATGGTTATTCTCTTGGAGGTACATGGTTGATTGGGGTCTTTAGGAAATGTTAATTCGTGTGGTTTCCCATTTTTCTTTTGATAATTGATTTGGTTTGCTTATTAGTGTTTCAAGAGAAGTAGGTGAAGTCTTTCTTGGAGATCTCACATTTGCTTTAAATAGAGTTAAATTTTCTCCTCCTTGTTGAGCACCATTTATGGAAATAATTTCTGCCTTTGAATATTCTGATTCAGTCACAATATTTCTAAGAGGATACAAACCACAGTAATTGAATGCGTGTACAAATAAACCCCTTGTTTGATTTATTGTTTCCCACATTTGATTAAATACAATGGAGATTTAATTTCTTGGAAATGAAACTATCTTGCTCAAAAGAGGTCCAGACAAACATATAGCCCAATCTAAGGGCTGTAAATGGTGTGTATCATATGGGATGGTAAACAAAGAATTTCAATACCGTTTTTGATACAGTATTCTACGGATTCAATATTGACATGACTTTTATGCCCATCAACATTTAAAACACATTTTTGATCATAAACTTTTCTTCTAGGAGTATTTAAGTGTTTAAGGAAATCCAAGATTAAGTTTGGTCCATGTAACCATTTTGCCTAAATACCAAAATAGCTCTGAGAAATCTTTCACATCAAGAACAATCTTTCCTTTAAATATTAAAAATGGTGCATTTGCCGTGACAACCAATGTCGTTAGTGTACCTCTCACGGAAATGGTTAACTTCTGAACTTGCCTTGTTCCCTTTAATGATAGAACTTCTGTAGCTGTGTCTGGAACACTGGAAAGTTCGGTTTCATCCATATTATATATTAAAAATGGATGATTGTGAACATTGGTTTTTGCTTAAACGTCATTAACTTTGTAAAAGCTTATACTCTGCTTTAATTAGAGGCCTCTGCCCTAGACTTAGACTGTGCTTTTGCCATGCTAAGAGACAATGTTGCATGTCTTCGTTTAAAAGAGATAAACTAATCAGATGAAGCAGACTTTTTAGTATGCCAATTTTCGGGAATTTGCTTTATAATTTTATTGCTGCGATTTAAATGTTTAGCGTAAAAAAGGCCGCAGATTTTGTCGACTTTGAAGTCATTGGAAATCCTCGTTGTGACATATAAATAATTCTACTAACACGAACATTTTCTTGTTGAGAACTAAATATTGATTTAACACCTGGAGGTCCACTTTGGTGACTTTGGTCTACTTTGCTAACTTATCTTTTAAGGTTGATCGTGGTATTCCAAATTGTTTGGTAGCAGCAAAAGTTGTCATACCATTTTGACAGCTTCAACGGCCAGAGTGACTTTTGTCGCTTTGGTTTATAATTACGTACCATCAGAATTGTAGGAATACCTAAAGATAGGTAATAGTTTAATTTAAGTAAATGCTCAATAATTTCAATATGCACACAAAAAGCTAAACAAGTTTGAAATAATTAAGGATACGTATCTAAAATATCTAAAATAGTATAGCATAAACATAAAATCAAAAATAAATAATTGCTTCTAGTGAATAAAATTGTAAATGTCATATTTTGATTAAAACTGGCTTTCTAAATCAAAATAATTAATTTAAAAACAACGAAACAAGAGAAAGTAAAAATAAGATTTTAAAAGATATGTATGAATTGGTACCTAATGGATGACCAAAGCACAAAAAAGAACGGAAACAAGATTTTGTATGTGTTGTATATTTGATATGGTTAAAGTTAATTAACAGATGGATAGATCAATGCACACATATAATAGGGGTTGTATAATTTGAACAAGGAGAATGTTAAATCGTTAGGTTCAAGTTTCGACTCTGATCTGTAATATTCAAATAAAATTTACAATGTGCAAATGCGGTTTCAAATATCTATCATTCAATTTTTTTCATATTATCTATAAACTTCCTGTGTGGGTTAGGAATTATTCCTTCTGTCGGCTGCGGGAAGCAGTCCATTAGCCAAGGGTCAAGTCAAGTACGTATCTATTATTTCTTGCACATAAATATGATTACACATACTACTATTATCTAGATAAGTAGTGAGCAATTGTTAGTATGAAAAACAGGTAAGATTACCCTTAACGATTGTATTCAATCTTTTTGTTCTTGTATAAAGATAAAGAATGTCATTAGTAACCTTAGTAGTTTTCGAAAATATTTTCAATGTATTTGTCTAAAATAGGGCCATGTCTACACCTATTAGTACAACATAATGATATTTACAATACCTAGTTTATTTTATGAACAGCTTTCTTGTGTTTTATTTACATAGTTCTTTCTGTTATTTATTATAATTTACATGTAAATTATATATTTGTTCCTATAGTATAATATACAAAACAATATTTGTGATTTAGAATTTATTTTAATTATGCCTGACTGGTTACTCCAAATCTTTGCCAATAATAAAAACGATTCAACCAATTGAGATGTAATTGGGTGTAAGTGCACCAAGGAGTTTAGTGATTTTGGATCTGACCCTGGCCATCTCAAAATATTAACACATATTGTACCAGCGTATCAGTTATGACACACCTTCTTTGAATAATTATTTTGATCAAATGACTAAAAGTTTTTAACGTAATATAAGTTTTGGAACATTTGGTTATTTTAACATAATTTTCAAAATTTGATGCACAGATACCTTGGAAAGATGTATCGACAGAAAACTTGAAAAATAAAAAGGCTGAGCCTGGGATGATGATGTCATGAATTCCAAAAATCATGGTTTCAATATTTTCTATGCTAAATAACATTTAGATTTTTTCTCCTGTTTTTTTTTGTTTTATTGGAACATAATTCGACCATTTTTAAAAGCAAAAAAATATTGTTCGTCTAAAATTTCCAAAATGTACATATTTTCACAAAAAAATATTTGAACGACCTATTACCTAACATTTTTAATCAAAGTTGCATATAGTTCTCGTATGGTTGAACTAAATTTAATGGTTTTGGAGGAATATTAGATTGTGCATGATGGACATCGCTATATCATAGATAGATTATATGACTGGCCATAAACATTTTCTCCAATAAACCGAGTCTCACATGAACTATAATCTAATCAAAATCGATTGAAGTCTTCTCTGATGACTAAAATGCTCCACAAGAAAAAATTTCTTAAAAGTTATATGAAATGTTACAAATTTGGTTCTTGAATACTTTTCCCAGATGTTGGAATCGGCTAAACATCCTAAACTAATTGGGATGAAATTTGGCCATAGCAGCATCAATTAGTTCGGGAGTCCAAGGGGTTATATCGCTTCATGTTTGAAGATTTTATTTTCTGTTATAGCTAAGGGAAAATGTATTTTTCACATATTATTTAGGCAGCTGGACGTAAAAATAATATTGAAAGAAAGTTGTCTAAAAATGTAAATTATTTTTTTAAATATCTAGCAGATTATGGCCAGTATCACCTAAATGGCTATGAAATCTAAACGAAACATCCTAACTTGTCCAAACTAGGAAAACTATTTCTAATAATGTATTTGAAAATTGGATGCCTCACTTTTATGGTTGATTGTAACCATATCTGGTCAGGTCCATAAATTTTTTCTTCAAAAGTCAGATTTATAAAAATGTTTTGCTCTTAGTTTCTAAATCAGTTTTAGTGGGTTTGGAATGATTTTATTCATTGGCTGGTTCCAGTACCAAAATTAGTAGACCTCGATTTGTGATTTTGGATAAAGATGTGGCTTTTTTACTTGGCTCACTAATATAACATCAGATAAATAATGGATATGCATTACATATTATTAATGAGGAACTTTCTTTAGTTAGAGGTCTTTGATTTCAATTCCTTCCTGACTTTGCCTATTTGGATCATGATAAGTCCATAAGTTGTTCTAATGGGATCTTCTCATCTGATAGTTGGTCTTACCTTTTGTTAGGTTTGCTCATCTGTTACTTTCATTCTAGCAACATGTCCTGCCCATCTGTTTTTCCTTTGGTAGAGTTCTTGTATGGCATCATCTACTCCACTTTCTTGTCGGATGACTTCGGTACTGATGTGTTGTTTCTTTGAGATGTTGGTCATCCTTCTCTTTGTGTGGTTTGGATTTTGTGTTCATTTGTCTGAGTAGAGTTCTGGTACAAAATCTTTAAAACATTTACCTCCAAAAAATTAGCCATCAACATTGATGTGTCGGGTTGGCATTGTTATGTTTCCAT
>JAUYWI010028120.1:0-18623 GCA_034780595.1 Parotoplana pacifica
GCAAAGCAGAGAAAAGTGGCGGATCATGGCAGCCAACCTCTACAGGAGACGGCACTGATGATGATGATGATGATGATGATGATGATGATAGTTATACATAATAAAATATGCTTTACGATGTTTAATTAGTTACATTGATAAAGAGCCAAAATTTGACAGTTGATGTTATTAAGAATTGATTTCCGTTCTTCTCATTTTTGAAGTTATATCGCTTTTACCTACAAATTTTCAGGTGCAGATTCATTCAGGCTTCGTTATGTATCACACAAAGCACTACATGTAATAAATATACTTAATTAAATACCTGCCTATAAGTTTCCCTTGTTCAACTATCTATGGTTCAAAGTGCATGTCATTTTGATAAATAAATAACGATTTAACAGTGTAAACATATTTCCTCTGTGGATTTACACATTTTACAAACTGTACAAAAATGATAAAACAAATGTCGTAATAATGACATTGTAGCTACAAGATATCAATATCTAAAAATATGGTGTACAAAATAATTACATTACAAAATCGAATTTGAAATAAAAACACACGACTAATTTACAGTTTGATCTTTCATTTATCTACTTTTTATTTTTACAATTTTTGTACGCGAAGAAAATTAAATCAATTTATTGTTTTGTTCGCAAATTAAATGATATAAAATGTCAATAAACCATTCTAGAAAACACTATTTTCAGAATCATCATACATCTCAACTATAACTTGTACAGATTTCATTAATTTTGTAGTAAAACTCTGATTATTCAATTTATCAAAGATTTAAGAGAAACATTGGCAAGATATGTTCGAACTACAAAAAATTAACGATTTCTATGGTTTATTTCTTTTAATAAAAATGTTATGAAAGCGTCCATTTTAGTATTAGCCATATAATTAGTTTGTTTTCGTATTTTTTCGCAATATTCTGTCCTTTATTATTTTCGACAGTTTATAAAAAAATAATTAAATAAAATACAAACTATGCATAAAATCTGTATAATGGTAAAAATAAGTTTGTCAATGTAATTAGATTTGGCGACATAAATATTAAATAGAATCAATAAAATCAGATAAAATCATGAAAGCAGATTTTGTAGTATTAAAACAGTAAATTAAAACAATAATATACATTCAATTTTAATTCATTAAATTTATTTTTTATTCTAATTTTAATGAATGTGAATATAAATTCAATAAATCTAATTTTGTATAAAACAGCATCAACATTTTTCGTTCTCAGCAAATAATGTAGATACAAAATCAAGCCGATATAAAACAAATCCCATTCTGGAAATTGGACATCTATTCAGACTCACTAAGAAGACTTAAAACTAATTTTACTGTACAAAACATTCAACACAAAAAAAATTATAACAAATTAAAACATGCCAATAATGGATCAAATCATATTTGGATTATTATGAAACCATTAAAACTAAGGAAATTGAAGCGTTGATTCGTCATGTAATTAGCATCATACCTGGAATAATAGACCTCCTTCTAAATGAAAAATTGCCTATAAGACAGTATAGATTACAAATTGAGTAAATAAAGGAATAAAAAGTCACAAACAATAGTTAAAATAAAAGTGGTATAAAGATAAATAAATCTAGAAACTACTAATTAATTTGAACTTTAACATTGCTAGTTAGAATATGGTAAATTGATAACATGTTGGTCGAATAGATATTAGAAATACCTATAGGATAGCCTAATATAATTTTATACTTATTGATAGAATTTTGCTTCCATTCATATGCATAAATTCTTTGCACAAGAAGAGTTTATCATTTGAATCGAGGATGCCTTTCATTAGTAGCTGTTAGATTTCACATAAACAAACTATGATGATTTTCAGACAATAAACCTTATAAAGTAGTCTAAAATCGATTGTTGTTTGTTATTTCATAGAAATTTAGATACAATTTTGAATCCAGTATTTAAAGTCTATAAAATGTATTAAAGAAATTAAATATAATATATTTCGTGTTGTTTGGAGATTTTCAATTCTATAAAATAATTTTTTAGTTGCAAGCTGTGAATTACTATAAAGTTTATATCTAACAAACTACTGAATGAGAAAATTAATTTTATTAAGCGTTGCTTTTATTATACTCGTACGATATGCATATAAAACTTTGTCATCAAATTGAAAATTTGTAATCGCAAAAATTATATTAAGTTTTATATGCATATCGTACGAGTATAATAAAAGCAACGTTTAATAAAATTTCGGATTTTATTTCACTTTTACTGTTAAATTTGTATGATACATATAATGCACATATTCAAAATAGCTGAAACCCGATATATTGGGTTCATCAACTGATTAAACTGGCCGCAGAATAGCTTAAGCACATTTCTTCTGGTACGTTTAGTACAAAATTTAGTTAAACACTGTTTGTGAATTAACAATTGCAATTTTATGAGAACTTTCATAAATAAGTATTAGCCAACTTACATAGAGTACGATATTTGTGTAATAAATGTCAAAATTTAATTTTGTTTTGGAAATCTATCTGGTATCGTTTTCTTTTTAACCTCGACATACGCATTCAAAAATCAGATGCCTACTTTTGTTTGTGTAAGTACTAAAGCATCAGAATAGGTATTGAGAGTAAATGGGGAGATGTAAATTTTCAGTCAGAAAGCAATCAGAATTGATTTTCTTGCAAAAGTACAAGTTTAGTAAAAACTCGAACAATTTGGAATAGATCGGTTATAATTGGACTACTAAACTTCAGTTAATAAAATGTAATAATACAGAATAGAGACAATCTTGTCATAAAATATCCTATGTGGGAATACAAACTGATTCAACAAAAATGGAAGTTTTATTATGTTAAACTAATCTAACTGAATATACCAGACAAGAAAACTGTATCTATATTAATTGTCCAATACGGATTTATTTAGATACAAAGATAGCCAGTTTTATTATCAATATTGTCTACATGTTCGTGTAGTACAAATGTATGTAAATAAGTACCTACGATAGAAAATAAAATAATAGGTGCAACCTAAGTTTCAGTTTTCTTTTATTATTATTAACTACCTTCATTCAAGCAATTGTAGAAAATTTAAATAAAAAATTAATTAAATTATCGAGATATAGATTCGTTTAATAAATTTATAAGATAAACATGATAATTAATTAAAAAATAAAATAATAAACGCAACAACTAACAGCTATAAATACTTACTTAATGGAAAGGATTTAGAGTTATCTGTAGTATCTAAAATCATAAAACATAAATATATAATAAGACTTTTTAGATATTTTTTAGGGTTGTGAATGCAAATACAGGTCCATACTTCGTATTCAAAAGGTATATGCATACTGTTTTAATAGCGGTTAGTAAGATAAAATTCCTATACCTAAAGAAAAACGTTTACAATTCTCCATGGGATCTTGTTTTTCTTCAACAACCGGAAGTTCTGATTCTCCAATGAAGTTTTGTTGGATTTCTAAATTTTTAAAAAATATTAAAATTTGGTTACAAAAATTTCTATTTAAAATGTAAATAAAAATGCCATGGTTCTACTCAACAAAATATTTGTTCTTATTATATAAACAATCACGAACAATTGACTACAATTTGAGAGTCATTTTCGTCTTGTCGTCTAAGCATTGCAATGTATTAGTAGTTGTTTGCTCGATAAACTTTTAATCAAGCTCGGCACACAGTAGATAAAAGCCCCCGCCAAAATAAATTTAGTACAAATATGCCAAATCAAAATCACAATTGTACACAAACCATAAGATCGTAGAGAGTATAAATAAATAAAGATAAAAGTATAAAAAAGAAACATGCAATGTTGATTTTCTACAAAGGTAAAAATGGTAAAAACTAAATCATATATAGTAATAAAACATGAAAATCACAATCAAAAATAACATGAAATATCATTCAAGCAGACAATAATATCTATGTAACCATCCATGTATTGTCAAAAAGTGTGTTAGCTCAAACCAGATATTACACAAACCAAAACACGCTGAATGATATAATCATAGAGATCGGATATTATTACATATTTTCATCTGTCCTCCTCCTCATTTCATCTGTCCTCCCCAGGACGCGAATAAACAATTCCGATTTCTATGGATATAATGAAATATTAAGCCAAGTAATTTCTTTGGCTTTAATATTTTAAAATATCATTTATATAAAAACACAGCGAAATTAATCTAGTGAGAGATAACACTTAAATTTGCTTGTTGGAATGCAGTACCTTCTGGCGTCCCTAACAGTTTGTAAATGGAAAGTTGATTAAATAAAAATCTTATATGATGCCTAGAGCTTAACTTTCATGTGGTCAAATGTACATGAAATCATAGTTATGTGGAATAAATTTGTAAAAATGGCGTTTGAAGCAATACTACATAAAATCTGACTACGGAATTTTACTATTCACCCTAATATTAGTCTAGGTGCCAAATTTTAATAAAATCGATGTTTATACTATGTATAATATCAGTAATGAAGGAGAACAAGAAGAAAGGTGATGCAAATCAAATTAGTCATTGTGTTTCCTAAAGTAATTTAACATCTTATTATAAAAGGTGGTCCAATGTGGTTCAATTTTGGAGATAATATAAAACCCATTACCATGAAATCGCGGAGATATTTATAGAAAAATAAAAAGCAAAGATGTATTTTAAAAAATGATTAAAACAATTCAAAGTAAGTAGGTATATCATCCATAACCTACTTTTTACACTAACTAATAGATACTAGCTAATAGTTCATAGAGGTAGGCGCTTATAAAGGCTAGGCAATAGAGGTCAGACGTTTAATAGAAGAAATATATACGGTAATTGGGCGAAATGCAAAATAATTATTTTAAAAAAACACTGATAAATGTCGGCAATTTAGAGTTACCATAAATTCACAAACCTGCCAAATAATTATGTAAACCTTCTTTCCATATTTCAGGATTATCTTCAGGATCTGCTTCATCGGAAATGAACCATTGATTTTTCTTTAGTGCCTGCATTCTAAAGAAACCAAAACATGTTATAGAATAAAGTGAACAAAATCGAGAAATGAGATCATATGACAATAGCTCAAAACAAGGATTGTATGAAACTTTGGAACATTGTCTGGTCCATATTATTTTTCATTCAAATTGTGTCATATTATTTAAAAGGGCCAAAACATCTATGTTCATAGAGTTTCATATAGTAACGCCAAAATATTATTTCATTTGATTTATTGTGAATCTGACTATACTTTAAGGATATCAGTTAGATAGTAAAACAATAAAATACAAAAATATCTATATGTTTTATCAAGTAGAATCTTGAGAGGTGTTATTTGATGTAAAAGTAAGCTTAACATTACAGCCCATATATTTTGATTTAACCAATTTAGATTAATAGTTTATAAGGCACTTTAAATCATCAATTTTTGGTTAATAATAGCATTATACTTGAAATAAGAGATGTTACAAGAAATCAAAATTACAACTAGCCATGCGATTCAGATAAAAATGACTAGAAATATCAAACATTGAATTTTTATAAAAGTGGTTTGAACTTTGATCTAAAATCGTATATAATTTAAGTTAAAAGCCAACAGAATATAAATGAGAGTAATAAAACTGACTGCTTTCCTTATCCGGTTTAGATGAGCATAAAATGACGCGAGGTAGTCGTTTTATATTTTAAAGTAAAGTAGTATCCCTAAACTATTAGCAACGAATAGAATAAAAAAAGTACACAATATATTGATCCTATCATTAGTTGCGGTATACATAAAACAGAAAATAGCTATTGCAAAAGCCAATATAGTATAAAATGCGTTGATATAAAAGGTCCAAAAATATTTATCAAATTATCATGTGTTTGGTATTGGTTAATACATCAATAAATTGAAATAGAATTTTTTGCATTTAATAATTGACTTTTTAACTTTTGTTTTATCATCGACCACAGGTCACCTTTATTCTGACACAAAGTAGTCAACAGTCATAAAATTTTTCATTTAACTCTTGATTGTTTTAATTGAATGATTTAAAAAATAAACGCTTTCCTAAATTCAAACCTGCTTGCTAGATAAAATAAGCGCTGCAAGAATATTCACATTAGATGGATTGGAATAATCTGTTTAATTTATTAAGCTCTTCGTGTCTTTATAATAGTGTAAAACTTAGCTCAAAAGATCCAATTTAGGTTAAATTGAAGTTAACAAATTGAAGCTTAATTAATTAAAAGTCTAAACTATTGTGACATACATAATTTTCTATAAAATATATAACAGCGCTGAGTTGAATTGCGTTGCTGCATTGATAGGTTAACAATTTATTTAAAAACAATTATGGTTTATCAATTAACTAAATGTATTAGGCTATAGACTATTAATTCCTATAATTGAAAAAACTGCACAAATGTTGTCGAATTTATCAACAATTGATTTTTATTATCCGCATCCTTTGTAATATTATACGACTTATGTTTAAATACTAAACAAGTGAACTATTATTTCATTGCAAAATATTTAACAAATAAAGAATATTGTGTAACTAGCTTATTTTTTCTTGGAAATTTTAATTATTTGAAAAATTTGAAACCCAATGTAAAAGTACACCTTAAGCAATTCAAATAACAATAAATGAAACAAATGATTTCCTCCCAACTAATAAACTAACAAAATCAGTTACACTGACTGCTATTCCTGCTTCCTACCAGAAAGTAATTCAATAATGTCGAGACTTATGTTAAAGTGCATATATGGGTATTTGGATCTAAAATTACCAATAAAATAGTAAAGTAGAAAATTACATTGCATTAGAATTTAAGATGTAAATTTTGTTGACATTTTGTCGACCAAAAAATATTTGCCTAATACACATAAGTCTTACTGATAGTTCATTAGGTACGTATTATTCATAATAGTTGTTAACATCACAGTATTCGCTATTTGATCCCCAAATTTTATAACAAATATAGAAAGTAATGCAATTCAAACGATTGTACTCAAATGGATAAAAAAATCACTAACAGCTTAGATAAATAGAGAGAAGATGAATGAGCACAGCTTCGAATAAAAAACTAAAGTACAAAACCGTCTTAGGAAAGTGTTTCTTTTATGTTAATGGTAAATACTAAAGAAGCATACAAAAATGGTATCCAGCGGCACATAGAAATGCTATGTATTGTCGAGTTACATATTAGGTACACAGAAATTGAATGAGAGGTACACCACTCGATTGATCGAAATATACCTACATACAAAATGTAAAAAAGATTGTTTACCAGCTCAATGTTTATCTAGCATCTGCCACCAATAGTCAGTACACAAAAAATATATATACATAGGTACTGCCCAAAGAAGGAATGTTCAATTTTGTTTCAATCTACCCACCACCTATTTCGCAATTAATTATTTAATTGTATTAGCTGCATGCTGCAAAATAATAGAAAAAACATTACTCGTAGTATCTGCTATCCGATTAATTAGGGAAGTATTAAATATTGATTTTTAATTTATATAGAATAAGGATTTACTCAAATTAAATCAATTAGTTTGATGATCACACGTATAAAAATTCTTTGGAAAATTTTGGTTTCATGGAGTTTAATTAATGTATATATAAAATTTAACATTTCAAATAATATTCTTTTCTTTCTGTTAGATTAATTTTGTTAACTAAAATAAATCAATGCCCCAGTTCCAATATCAAATTTTGAATCATTGTGTTATACATATTATCAGTAGGTATGTATATGCTTTACAATATGCATAAAAAAATAGTTTTAGTAATCAATTTAGAGGCTAATCGACTACTTAGTAATATCTATTAAAAGTTAAAGATGATTTAATAATTGATTGTTTGAACGCAAACATCTTTTATTAAAATTGCCTTAGATTCTATTCTATTTTCCAATGATTAGCTACGTCGAAATATTTGTCAAACATGTATTCCACTTACTTTTCCTCGTAGCACACGATACAGAGACAGCTTTTGTTAATTCCAAAGCCTTTAATGACAGTACATTTCTTGCAGAATTCCTGGCCACACTGCTGGCACTCGTAGCCGGGATGAAGCAGGAACTGCAGGTTGGCACCACACAATTTGCACCGATTCCCATCGATCTGGGACTTGGTAGACGTAATGCGTTCTTTTTTCTCCGAAAGTTGACGATCAAGAGAGCTGAAGTAGATGGAATAAAGTTATCAATTTTTTTTTTATAATTACAAAGCACTAAGTATCTGAGGAGGGGGAAATATATGTATATTAAAATAAAACTGCTTAAATATGCCGATATGGCTCCAGTATACAAATTTTATGGTCATTTATTTGACCCCCTCCCCCCCCTAGTTAAGTGACAAACCTCTGAGGTCACCCGTTCCAAAAATAAACTCGCCCACTCATCAATTTTTCAAAAAATGTTCCTCTTTCAATCTTTTGAAATTTTGCTCAATCCATTCACAGGAAGTAAAGCATACTAACGACGGGGAACTTTTGTATTTGAATATTTTGAACTTATATTACATATAATATTAATCTAATTTTTGAAAACTTAAGAATGAGTACGGTAATAGTTAATTGTTTGTTTTAATTACTTGCAACTCTCTAAATAAGTTATGTGTGATAAGTGTGGTAAGTGATGAATATTTTTATTGGTAAATTGAATATTTATCAAATTTTAGGTTTTATGAAAGTTTGTGTTTGATGAGTAATAAATTTGTTGACAGATCAGACCAAGCAGTAACCATTTTTTTAAATATCATCTGATAGATTCTTAAGAATTGAGAAATGATGAAGAGATTTTATTCCACGGGGTTTAAATAGTACATTTTCATTTATAAACCAATAGAAATAGAAAATACACATCATAGTTTATGTATGAATGCTTAACAAATATAGTTAAAGTTTTATAAAAAGCTTATCATTTATCGCTCATCACTCTCATTTATCAAAAATTCACACACTGGTCCGATGGGTGTAACGGGCTATTTTAATATACACCTAGATGATACCTAGGTGATACACATGATAACAATATTTTATAGTTTTATCCTGAATAGTTTCAATTATGCAGATACAAGGTCGCTGATATAATTTAGCGACAACAGGATGACATTCGCAACCGTACGAACAAGCAAGTTAAACTTGAGTATATCATTGGTACAAGTCATCGTTTTCTTGTGGAAATTTATGTATTTCCTTCTCGGCTACCTGTACTGTAGTTTCTCTACCAAAGTGTTTCTAATAACATATGAATAGATGAAATAAATATGTAGAGAGGTAGCTACCTAGTCTACATTTATGTATATCCACAGAAGATACAGTAAAAGATATCTAAGAAGAAATTAATAATTAAATATTGTCTATACAAATCTACTATTTGCGTTTCTATAATAGACAAAATGACACACAAATGTATTTCTTGACATGGTATAATTATGATAACAGATATAGCATTGCAATCTCAATAAATAATTCGGTAAATGTTCCAACGAAATTTAAAAAGAAAATTGTCAAAAACATTACAACATTTTATCAATAAACTAACAGGTCTCAAAACCACACCAGAGCAGAGGTGACCTGTAGCGTTCATAGATGCGGAGAAATCACAAAACTTAATATATTAATGAAAAATGTTTCAAACTTTTTAGAATAACTGTTTTTTACAGAAAATGGACATTTAACAAAACTAAATGTTCAATATTAGAAGTTGTCTAAATTCCCAATTTTCTTTTATTTTGCAATCTGAAATGCTATTCTATAGAAAGCCTTTTATTTAAAAAGAATAATGCATAACAAATTAATATAAAATATAAATAAAATCAGAAAAAAATTGATCATATATGAAATCTTATAGGTATACATAATTAGATAGGAATAATGGAAATTTTAATTTCCCAATACAATATGAATAGATATTTCATTGGAACACCTTCATGGGCATATCTATCTGATTATGTTAATCAATGCTAAAGTCAGAAATAGAAGTTCACTGACTTCGGAACTGAACCTGATAAATGAGTTAAGAATTTTCAAATAAAGTATTTCCAATTCTAAATCCAAATTTGAGCAAAATTGATTATCTGTATGGATTGTGAAGCCATTAAAGTGATTTTAGTCAAAATATGTCTTTTTGTCCAACAATTTATAAGCAATAATGTTTCAAAAAATATAGTGGACCTATGTGCAAACTAAATTTGAAGTTAGTCAGACAATTTAATTGTTTACCCTGATAACGTCATATTTTCATTTTTGCCAATGAATCTTACAAGTTACCTGTGCACCAAAGAGATTTCAATATCCCTTGATGTGTACTAAACGTCGGCCCAATAAGTCAGTAAGAATATTTATTGGATAAACGAAACTAATTTAGTCGTATGCGATTAGATATTTTATCTTTTTCTATAGGTCTTTTTTAACTGATCATTAGCTAAAACAACAAAACTAAATGAAGGAACTCAGTGAGTATTACTTGTCGATATGGTAAAGTAAAAAAATTAAAAATTGAGCCAATATTCAAACATATATCTATGCCTATTTGTACACCCAATAGTTCATATAAAATTAATAAATACATAACCATAAATCAATTAGGGTGTTAAACAATTTTGGCTGCTTTATGGTCTACCCACAACTTCAAAGATGTCTTAAGGAATTTACTCAACATTTAGGTACATATTAACTGAAAGAGAACATTTAATATTTTCTTAGTCGGATCTTTCTTTTATTTATGTACTAATTTGTTTGTATTCATGCACAGAAGACAGTAGATTTCCTACTGTTTGGCGTCATATAAAGACAATAATAATAATTATATTCTAAAATTCAAACTGTAGAAATAAACAAAATAATTTCAGGAATCGAAACTTATTTGCTTGTTGATATAGCAACAGGATGGCAGTCATAATCCTTTATTAGGAAGTGGGATTATTCTTGTAAAATATTAATGGACTTTTATATGATACACTGAAGAAAATAAATTAATGCATGTTTATTTAGGTTTGATTCTTTTTTGTGTTTCTGATAATATCCTATCACAAAAAAGAACCTACTTCTCTGGGATTTCTGTTATGTAGTTTCAGCATACTATTCCTATATGATGTCTACAGAATATATTCTAAGAGCATCATAATAAGTAAACCTTATATTTGAAAAATATTTAAAAAATGCTGCTAACTTTATATTTGAGATTTACTTTCTTCTTCAGATACCAAAATTAATTTATAGATAGTTATTTTTGAAATTACATTTTAACCCTTCGTCCTTAAAGTTTTTCGAAATTTATAGAAAAACGGTTGAACCAATATTCATAAAATTTGGCATTGAGGTACTACATTCTGTTAAAGATCTTTGGATGTAAAAATGTTTTTAGTCAGACCCCCAAAGGTCACCGGATCGCCCTTTGAAAAATTTAAGTTTGGTCAAAATGATAAAAATGTACTTTTTACAAAAAGATCGATTCTGAGGTCAAGCATTGATGAAATTGGTGGTTAATATTTGCTAGATACACTATAATCCGTGTTTTTGAAATATTGATTTTTGTCCATAGGGTGCAAACTAAGAGTCAACTTTTGGCGATTAAAAACGTGTCAATGAGTAGAATTTCTTTATATTTTAGCGAGATATTCCTCACTTGATTTTTAACAACTAGAAAATTTATAAATATTTACAGAAAATGGTGTCATTTTTGTTTAAAAAATTGTCCATATTTTGTGAAAATATTTAGATAGGGAAAAAATAAAAATAAATGTTCTAATAAAATTTGAAAATGGTACATTAAAATATCTTCAAATTTGGAATATACTTGCTATCTGATGTTCTATTAGCGTGCCAAGTAAAAATAATTATAACTTTATCTAAAGTCAGAAATTGAAGTTCATTGATTCATTTTGGGCCGATGTATTAAAAAATAGATTTTACACAAAAGAATTTTAATTTATTAAAGTAATCCAAACCCATTAAAAAATAGTTAGAAACTAATAATAAACCATTCTAAATCAATAAGAGCCATTGATTTATGAATATAATCACTTTTAAAAATCAATATTTATGGACCGGCCTCAGATTTGAACATAGTGTTAACAATTATGTAAAAAAGACACAATAGTCTCTTAAAATCAATATAGTCTAAAACTTAGAAGATTTCATCAACATCGCTCCAAAATGTTTTTAAAATATCGCGATTTTTGATATTTAAGGGCCTAAAAATCAATAAAATAGAGTTTTTAATATTTTAAAAGGTTTTTGTCGATGAATCTTTCCAAGTACCTTATACGAAATTTCATCTAAATCGGTCCATGGGAAGTATGATATTTCAGAGGAATCATGACCCACTTCCCCTCAAGGACGATGACACACTAAAAAAGTGAAGGACAACAAGGGTTAATAACTGACGAAGGGGAATCCTTAAATACAAAATTAATACCTAGTATTTTTATTAAATTTAGTTTTCAACATAAATAGATATATAAAGTGATTTCTATAGTTTTGTGTTTAAGAGTACTTTGATAAAAATATACTACTTATCTATATTACTCGAAAATGATAGCCCAGGACAGCTGTTTCGGCCTTTTTTGGGCTTCATCAGCCAGGCATAATCACTGCGTGAGTAATATAAAATGTTCGTATAATTCATATCAAAGTATAAAAGTGAAGAAAATTTGCCAATTTTGCATAAGAAGAGAAAAAGTAGAAGATATTGACAAAAAAGTATTGGAAGCCTGTTTTTTTATTAAAAGGCACTCACGCTGTCAAAGCAGGTTCCAACCAATTAATGTATTTAAGAGTAATAAGTAAAAAAATGTATACTTTGATAAAAATATACTACTTATTTATATACTCGCAAGTGATAGCCCATAAATGGAGTAAAACCTCGCTTGACAAAAACCTAAAACAACCTACCATTCAATCTATCCTAGATTCTATCAAAATATTCATTGTTCCAACTTGTCATCTAACAACTTCTCTTTTAAAATAGCCCTCCTCTCCGTCTCTCATTGCGCCCAGTTCTTCGGATCCTACTATCATTCCTGATACTCCTCCTAGATCTCTTGTTTTAAATTGAAAAGGTTCTAATAATTGCTTATGTTCCCCTCCATCTTCTTCTGCTCAAATTGTCTCTATTGCGAAAATTCATTTTGCTAACTCTTCTCCTCTTCCTAAAGTTTCTCATCTCCCCCCATAGTCAAGTCTACCGCCAGCCATTCCTGATACTCATTCAAATTGTTCTTTAATTTCCTCTAGGAAACGTTCCCACATCTCTGTTCCCACTAATGATATTACCTTGAAATGTCAAAGATCACATTCTTCTAAAATTCCAATTAGACCCATTTTATTAATTCTTCCTCCATTGTCTCTGAATTTGTTGGTGTTAATATCGATTCTTCTTCTCCTCAAAACAATTTACCTTCTGCTCATAACAACGTTAGCTCCAAACATCTCACTTTAAACTAAATCCTAGTCCTTGTGACACTCCTTACAATTCTCGTATTCCCAGTTTCAGTAAACACATTAAGATCAATCCCGCTATCTTTAATCTTCTCTCCAAAGGCACTTCTTTTTGTCCAAGTCCCTCTTTTATCTCTAAAACAGCTTGTATTGCCGGCATTCATAATCTTCTTGCAACTATTGAAAATCAACATACTGCCTTTAACAAACCTTGCTCTGATTTGTCTACCTCTCAAACACCAATCAACACACATTCCAATTATCAATTTTACCCCTATAAAGTTAAAACAATTCTACTATTCCTTCCGATCATATTCTTAAACATGATAGTGATATTCTCAATGATCTTCATAATTACTTTGATTACAATACTCACAATAATTTATCTAAAGAACTGAAAGCCTTTAATGAAATCCGATGTAACAAATCTATTGATTCTTGGACCATTCCTCATATTATTCCTCCAGGCCGTCCTATTGTCTTGGATTGTAACAGTGAGTCTTATAACAGTGCCAAACTGATAAACTGGCTTTATAAGTTAATTTTTATGCTATATGCACCTATCAATTTTCTATGTTTCTATGTTTAAAACATTATATTTTTGATCTTTTGTTTAATTTTATTTCTATTATATTATATGTTTCTACGTTTAAAACTATGTTTCTACGTTTAAAACTATGTTTCTTGTTGTATATGATCTCTATGAGACACCCATTGTTAAGTTTTTTTTAATATTTTTTGTTGCCCTGAATAAGCTTAAATATAGCGAAATTTTTATTTTTGATATTATTTGGGTATGTTTGCGGTTTTTATTTTAGTTAAATTTGAACCTCTACTGCTCAAAACAAAGTATTTACATTTGAATAGAAAATTAATGCAATATCATCAGTATTCTCCTTCTCACCTTGCTGATGGTCTGTTGATGCTGATTGGCTGGCAACTGATCTAAATCATCCAATGAGCACCTCACTATCTGCGTGACAATGCCTGCCGTCTGGCGTCCACCCAGATAAGCCATAGCCCAGTCAAGATGTGGCGAATAGCGTTCGGCGCAGCTCAGGAGTGCAGCCATTGACTCATTGGCACACGATGATGACTGGATGAAATACAGAAAAGTTTAAATTCATAATATCTGTTTAGTTTTAAATCAGAAGCATGGCTTACATTGTCAACAATTGATTTTGAAATTGAATATTCTTTGCTACAATTTACTCCTTGTACTGTAATGACCCCAAAATTCTTTGATGGCATGTATGCACTACTGATACCTCTAGTTAAGTAAAAAGTGGTAAATCAAAAATAAAAGTCTATTTTTTTAGTTTGTGTGGACAAATGCACATCGATACAACCATAGGCTATTGCGTGCGATAAGCTGGTAAAATACCTTGTGGTTATGAAATATTGCCATCCCTAAACAAAAGGGAATAAAAAGTTTTAATATGTAGTCAAAAATCAATAAAATCACATTTATGTTGAGAAGATAGAAAAATTAATTTGTTGATATATGTATAGGATGTCCTGAATAAAAGTTCGGTTTTCAATTAAACATTTTATATAAAATAGCATAGTGTATAATTTAATGCCTGGAATTATAAGTGTTCATTTGGGCGGATATGCACCTTCAATATCTATCATCATTTGACAATGTTGTGAAAGTTCTTCGAACTGCTTACCCATTTTTGCAAAATCTGTTGATATGAATCCGTAGCTCATCAACATTATCAAATAAAATCTTTTGTTGACTAGTTTCTAGGTTTCTGAAGATGAAACGGTCAAGCAGGTTGAGATCGGGCGAATAGGAGAACTGTTTCACTTTTGTGATCACGAGTTCTTCCATAAAATCTCGGACTGAGTGTGCCACATGTGACCTGGCATTGTCATGCATCCATGATAATCGTTCAGCAGAGATTTGATGCTGAGTTTGAAAATAATTGATGAACTCAACATATCTGTCAGCATTAACACTGCCACCATCTTCAAGAATTTCCAAGTAGGTGCAACGATGCGACGATGATATGTACTTTTCTTACAGACATTGTCCTTCAAGGTATAACTGGACGTACTACCGCATCACCACTTCCATCGCATGGAACCCATCTATGGATAGCAGTTTGCTCAGGCCAATATCGACAGTAAAATCATTTTTCATCACAAACGACCAATCTCTGTCTTGCACCTCTTTTTGACAAAATATCATTCAATAAATATTTGCAACACCGAACTCTCTGGTCTTCACTGAGCCTATGCGGTACCCATCTTGCCACCACACAAGTTTTTCCTAAATCTTCAGATAATATTTTATGGACCTGAGTTTTGTGTATACCAAGTCGCCCAGCAATATTTCAAACTGAAACTCCACCTTTATGTATCATTTCTGCAACCAAGGCAGCAATGTTCTCTTCTGTTCTCTGGGTTCTTGACCTACCAGAGCGCAAGTTTTTTTCGATATCTTTTCTTTATTCCTAAACTCTTTCACCAATTTTTTTCTCTTTTTGTGCCTATACAGTCTTCTTCCACATTATGCCAGAATAATTGTTTAGTACCACCACTTTGATGAAAACAATAGTAGTGGCGGAAATTCCAGGATTATATCAGAGATATTAATATACATGAACATTTCCAGGAATTTCTACAGAGTACATCACAAAAAGTCTAACTAAATATAGCAAATACACAATTACTTAATGTATATCACAGAAAACACAGATTTATTAAACGAAATTTGTCTCTGTTGTCAAAAAATGAACTTTTTTTATAGCACAGGCCTATATTTTAAAACAGTTCATATCAGTAAATGATTAAATTTCAAAGATTGTTTTTTTATTATTATGAAAATTTATAATTTATGTTGGAACTTATCACTCTTAGTGAAAATGTGATGAAATATGAGATTTGTGTTCCCAAATATCTACATCTCATTCTAGAAATATTTTATTTGAGATTAAATTTTATATCCAAATTGTAATAAAACGGTAATCATGAATACTCTGACTTAAACCATGGCATCATTTTACATAAATATACCTAATATTCTTTTAATAAATATTAGGAAATGATGCTAGGTAATTCAATTGGGGTATTTTTTTATCACTATTCTATCACCAATTGGAGAAAATCTCATAGTTGTGAGCACGATTTTGTCATATTTGACTAAAGAGTGCTACATAAAATATTCAAATGTGCGAAGTAGGATATACTCATCTTTTATTTCATATTTTTTAACGATCATCCAGATTTATCACAGATTGCTGAAAAACAAATACATCAATTTTGAGGATATTATTATTTTTAAAAAATGTCTGTGCCTCCGGGTCGCTACCCTGGTGGAGCTAAAAGATGCAATTAAGAATATCTTGATAAACAAAATTAATGTACAATGTGTGGTCTTAAGTTTATTTTCGCGATTGTATCTTTACGTGATTAATACTCGAATATTATTTTTTTCATTTAAAAAATAAAATCCTTATGATACCTATTTCATTGCGTTTTTTAACATTGTTATTTTAATAGTCACACATTAACGATGTTTTATTTATTAATCTTTTTAAATTCATGGTATTGTTTTGATATTTTCATTTAGGCATTAACACGTTCGCTGCCAAGCAAATTTTTAAAATTCTTTCGTGTGTGCCAAGGTTGTATAGTTTAATACACACTTCAGGCTCAGCATTGACATGTTATGTCTCGGCATTGTGAAGCCGGCTAGTGCATGTCGCCAAACCTTTGGTTCAGTCGTACCTAGTTATCCACCCTCAAGCCTCCTGGGGTACCTGTCCTATCAACAATCAGACCCTGAGACAATGTAAATACAATTCTTCTCAGTATATCTAACATTACCATAACTAATTTATGAAATAATTATATAAAAAAATGTACCTACGAGTTATCTCGTATCTGGCACACGTTATTAAAACAATCCGTTTGAAAATCAAGCGGTTTTTAAATAAATTATAAGAAATTTACTTAACTACGAGTTAACTCGTAATGGCAAAATCAGGGACTCTCTTTACTACGAGATATCTCGTAGTTGGCAGCGAACGTGTTAACTGATGTTACAAATAATTTAAATTACGGCGTGGTTTTACGTTTACAGGAAACCTGTTTTAGTATTTTAAAAAATTATTTAAGTATTTTATAACTCTATTACTTGCAAGTAGTATTGTATTTAATCATATTTTTAATAAAATAACCAACATACCAATTATTAGAAGAACATTTTTTTGTAAACCTAGGACCACTCCAATTTTTTACTTGTAACATCAACAGAAGTCAGTAGTATAAATTTGAAGTAAATCAAAGCAACTTTTTCAGCAATATTTTTCTGCATTGAGTGACCCCAAGGCTATATGTCCCAGAATGCATCAACTGATTTAGATGAAATTTGGGCCCAAATTAGAAGATAAAGATCTGCAACTTTTGGTATAAAAATTTGTTGGGCCGATCCCCAGTCACGTGACACTCCTCTAAAAAATTAAGTTTGACCTAATTTGACCAAAATGTACTTTTTACAAAAAAATTGTGGTGTCAAATATTGATAAAATTTGCCAAATTTTGGTATATGTGTGTGTTAGAACAAATTTATGAAATCAACAATTATGCATAATTTTTGAAAATATAAGTAACAATTATGCAAAATTGTATCAATACATCCAATATTGAATTAAGCAGCTGGTTCCACTTGTAATTCCTATGAAAAAACACTTGCAACAATTGCTTTTGCATACCTTGGTGCAACTACGTTTGGCAAAGCCCTGTCCAGTCCCTATTGAATCAAGACCTGCGACTTCACACAAATATATATTTTTTCCTTAATGGACATCTATATATAGTAACTAACAGTATGTAACTAGCCGCTTAATTCAGTTTTGGATGTATTGATACAATTTTGGATAATTGTTATTTATGTTTTCAACAATTATGCATAATTGTCCTAATGGCTGAACAATTATGAAAAATTGTTGCAAAATCAACAATTATGCATAATTGTTGATATCGCAAATTTGTTATAACATATATGTATAGTATAAGTAAAAATTAGATACACTGTTACGGTGGATAATAATAAAAATTAAAATGTTGTTCCACGAAATATATTAGAAAACCGGTTTCTTTATTTTCAATTGGTATAATATAGGCCATACCGCTGAATTCGACCGCCTGTAAAAATTAAAACTAAATTCCTTATAGATGAATTTATTAGTTAC
>JAUYWI010028231.1:0-18623 GCA_034780595.1 Parotoplana pacifica
ATACAGTCTTCGGCTTGCGGCAGTACCTTGACTTGGGGTTTGGAATCAGAGTTTTCCTTCTCCTAGACAGGTTGCTTAGAGAAGCTGTGCAAGCCCTGTCTGCCCCGGTTTGGATTGAGAGCTTTCCTGTTGTTGTTGTACCCGCGTGTACTACTTTCACTCTCTGTTTACCAACCAAAGGCAATTCATACTTGTAAGGAAGTTTCCATTCAAATAGAATATTTGCCACTTCACCCTTTCTCACATTTTCCCAATCACTCAGATCCTTCATAGCTGAGAAACGTAGGAATATTGCTTTTCGACGACAGAACGAGTGCCAAATAGTTATTTAACTCTTGACAACCAAAGAAATTCCACACATAGAGCGTATCCATACTCCTGTGCCATACACTCCGGACCTGCACCGAGATCAAAATGAAACGCAGAAATTTGGAGGAGGTTTTGTCTCCTTCAGCCGTTCTTCTGAATCCATGTACAATATGAAAAGGCACCCTCAACATTAGTGACAGGTCGAACTGTCCCCACCATTCATAACAAGACTCCCCTGAGACGTATACAACTGATCCATTAATGTAGCCAGTTCAGCAGACTTAATTTGATAAGAGTCCCTGAAAAGTCACTTCATTCAGATTGCATGGGTATTAGTTTCATTCTAAGGAAATATCTTTCGCCGAACATGGAGCAATTGGATTCACTTATAGCTCAGGCTTGTTGAAACTATTAAACGCCGTATTCTTACAAAGAATATAATCGTCATATCCTTTCAAATTGTGATATATTACTGAAAGGCAACGTCGGCGTCTACTAAAGCGAATATTACAGCTGTGATGAGCAATTCCACGAATTTCGCCAGTAACGTGATTATTATCAATCACAGGTCTGTGACTTGGGTTCCCATTCTCTGGTAATTGAGGATAAGACAACAGTGAATATGGTGGCTGCTCCTGCCATAGCTTTTTATACTCCAACACTTTGCGTGGATGTTGGGGCAAAAGAAATACAGCTCGCTCGACAAACGGATTTACTGCTGCCAAACAAGCACCGACAATAACAGCTCGCTTAAAACAACCAGCTGTACGCGAGGGTCTAATATCCAAAAATCAGCCTTTGATGCCAATTGTTTTGGTAAAGTAGGTGCCTCATCACTAAATCCACGTGCCTTATTTCATAGTGAGCAAGTTGTCAATTGAAGGAATCATAAAATGGGATCCAGCATTAGAGAAACTCAATATTTGGCGATTGAAATCTGTTGATAGTGGCTATCAACATGGTTAAGGAGTCTATAAATGATGGGATGAACATGTATAAAAACATTTGGTCGACAAACATAATATGTTCCTCATCAAAATATCTTGTACAACCTTTCCTAATGAGACTTTTACGGGTTTCCGCCAACTTTTCACGAATATTTCGGTTTCTTTAATTGGGGGGAACAGTTTTCCCAATAGCAAGCATAAAGGATAAAATTTATAAACTGCTGCGCTGACTGAAAAATACTAAATTATCAGTCCTTATATGCTGCTAAACCAGCAACGTTTTATCCACCCAAGATATTTAAAAAAAATTCTAACATAAAGGGTGTCAAAAAACTGTCTTTGTGGTTGACCAAAATTTTGCAATTAAGGCTTTCACATCCAAACGAAGCAATCGAATGGAGTCATACCTCGTATGTAGAACCATTAATGTCTTATCAATTCTCTGTTCAAATTAGAGTCAAATCGACTGATACAACCGATTTGGTCCAAATATGAACAACGGATCGATGACACTGGTTATATATATAAGGTTTGTGCTTCGTTTGGCTGTGAAAGTCTTAAGAGCAAAATTGTGGCCAACATCAGTGGTAAATTCTGAGACGAAAAAACAAGTTGAGCTTAATCGACTTTGAATTCGATTCTAGTTAGTTTAATCTCAACTTATGTTTTGATCCCTCCCCTTGTGTGAAGCAGGGGGCATTTACACTACTATTCCAAGAATCGGTTTAGCTATACAATTCTATTTTTTATCAAGTAGGATATTAATGTAAGCGAGTTTAGATATTTGCAGGGTTTATTTCCCAAATTCACACTTGTGACAAAGTCGAAGTTGAGTTTTTTGTTTACTTCATTCATTTTTAATTAACAATCACAATTTTATTGCTTTCTTATCTATAATTATTGCTATTTTATCGTTGTTTCGTTGTTCTTTAACAGGTGCTCTGTCTTTCTGGTAGATCATGAAAACAATGAGTTGGTTTCCAAGGTGTTTGATGGCCTCGATGAAGTAAGTCAGAAAGTCTTAGAGAGACCTGTTATAATGCCACTGCTTTTTGTTATCTGTTAATATAAGTATGATTACTGTTGTTTGAAGGATTATCGCTCTAGTCAAAAGGTAAAAAATTATTAGTATAAGAGAACGTCTTAGAATATTCAAGTAAACTACGTTTACATACTTATTTATACCGGAGTAGAATTATTTATCTATTATTTTAAATCTTTTTAATTCTGCAATACGCAATTATTGGTTTTATTGTAAAGATACAATAAAACACAGAACTTGCTTATTACCTAAAACAAACAGTTATAATCAAAGCAATAATTATGTTATCATAATAGTGTTGGGATTAATCAATAGTCTTGTAGGCTATCTTTATTCGTCTGTATGATATTGGAAGGGTGTTTTTGTTTGAAGTTGTGAGATATTTGAAGTCAGATATGTATAAGTATACTAGTCAGTTTATTTATAATTTAGCTTTAATACCTACTAAAATAATATCGATGTCAATTACATATTGTTTGGGTTGACAATATACATTATTTTAACCGAATTATTGGTGTATATTTTATACCAATGACATTTTTGTTTATACGGCTATCATGTGCTTAATAACTGAAATACCCCCCCCCCCTGGATGTGTTTGTGTTATCTGTAGCTAAGAGAGTTTGAATTTTCCAATAATGTTGCCCTCAAAATACCAATATTATTCCACTCAAAATACCAACATTATACCTGTCAAAATACCAACATTATTCCTTAGAAAATACCAACATTATTCCTTTCAAAATAAAAATATCATTCCTCTCAAAATACCAACATTATTGTCCTGTAAATTAAAACATTCCTCTCAATATACCTATTGGATACCTTTGCTCAATCCTGGACCATGGGAGGGAGCTTGACAAATGACTATCAGCGACAAATACTAAACAATTAGAGGCAGAAGAACATAGAGCAGCACAATACATCACTGGCTACTACACAACCAATCGCAGCGAAACCCCTCATGAAAAAGCAAACCTCCTTCCCCTTAAAAGGAGAAAGATCCTCACAACCAAACTATATGAAAAACAAGCCAGAGTCACCAGCAATCATAGCAACAGAAGGCTAGACCCCCAAAATATCAGAAAAAAAAGAGACAAAGAAGGAAGAAGACATTAGAGGAAAACTGCCCTTGACACCCTAAGAAGTACAACCTATGACGATTACCCCAAACAACCAATCCAACTAACCCATAAGCAACCGCCGTGGACATTTAAAGAATTGTTAATTTCTACACTGAACTGAGTGTTAAAAAACACCATACCAACAACTAGCTGAAAACCCTCGCAATGAAAACTATGAATGAAAGAAACCTATCGAATGCCAATCTGGTAATCTGGACAGACGGTTCGGTTGAAGACGGGCAAATCAATGGAGGAGCAGGCTTTTACATTACAACGGAAGATAACACTATCAATATCAAAAGATCAACAGCGGCAGGTGCTCTTGCTTGTAGCTATAAAACTGAACTAATTGTTATCAATTTAGTCATCCTGATGAAAGACTGGACCATTGCAGACAACAGAGGCGCCCTTCAAACAATCGAAAATGGACCAGGAAATCAAACCTAAACCATTGGATCCCAAATCTGAGACGCTTTGAAATAAATAGAGAATAGCGAAATATAGTCAATCACCTTTCAATGGATACTCAGTCACACCGACATTCATGGAAACGACACTGCAGACATTTTAGCCAAAGATGGCTCCAAACTGGATTAAAGCGCGACCCCAATTACACTCCGGGCCATCCAAGGTCAGATCAACAGAACTATTAACAAGAAATGGAGAGACAATATCTCTTACCAAACTAACATAGAAAAACTATTCATGGACAACAACTCGAGAGGACAGAGCGTGTCACACTCTTCAGGCTCCTCACCGGATACTTCAAACGATGTAACCTCTATAAATTCAGGATGGTAAAACCGATAGCCCAAACTGCAGCTTCTACTGCGAAGCTGAAACTGCCGTCCAACTCATCATTTTCTGTCCCAAATACTTTACCAAACAGCAGTAATCTTTGGCACAGCCCTGGTGGAAAACCAAGCCCTCAACCCAGCAACCGTCCTTCAATTCTGTAAAGAATCGGGGCTATGCTTGCGTATCTAGCCAGTCGGCTGAATCGGAGTACATTACAACAACAACTTATACCAACATTATTCCTCTCAAAATACCAACATTGTTACCCTGAAAATACCAACATTATACCCGTTCAAAATACCAACATTGCTGTCCTGAAAATAATGATTTCTACAATATTATAAGCAGTAGGTACCTATTATTTAACTAGCACAAATTGGTTTTGTTCTCTGATTAGATCCAGTAATGTTGTTGATGGTGACTCTTGGTACAATTAGTACTTAGATATTTATATTTTTTAATTGCTTTTGATAGATTGTAACAGCAAATACCTACTTGACCTTTAATATTAATTCCAAAGAGTTGTCAAAGTACAATTTGCGGTCATTAATTATGTACAGTTAGTTGTGGTTTTTGCTAGGAATCGATCTCCAAGATCAATATACATAGGTAACAATCCAGATATTGTAAGGCTCAGTTATTTATTGAGCCAAATAAATGTCACCATTTCTCTTTTCTTAATAAAATTTGGTAAAATAGATTTTCAATAACTACACTTGCATGAACCATGGAAATAGCTGATTGTATCGTATGATGGTGTGTATGAACAGCATTTACAGTATGTCTCTCAGCACTTGCTCAATGCTATGCCTTCACAAACTACTCATCTATGTAGACTACCTGACTAGGAGGTATTAATACAAAAATATTGTATTCTGTAATTTGCTATAAATTTAGTTTTTAACAAATATTTTATACTTTCAACAATTTTATATTTCAAAAATGGATTTTAAATATCGATTTTTTTAGTTGCTAAAATATTTTTAAAATTTGGACATTTTCTAAATAGGATTTTGTTTACTAAGTTTTTCCTCCAGAAAATAAATTTGGATCAAAAATAGGTGTTAGTTTGTATGTGAATAATATTTTTGGAGATTTAGAAAATTTTGAAATAATTATCATCTAAAATTAGAATTTTTAGTGTCATAGAACATTTTTATTTGTCAAATGTTTTAACAGTATTCGTTATTAGAATAATATTGGACCTTTCAAATATCTGTTTTTGCTAATGACTTTGGGGGATTTATAATCAAATGTGGTACACTCATTGAGATACACTGTATAGTTATTTTTAGTAATTTCCGAATGTTAGTGGGGGTTTTGACCCATTCCCCCACACAAAGGACTAGTAATTCAAGTAACATATCTTAGTTTAAAATGATTATACTGTGCGCTTATGTATGACTTTTCAACCCTAAATTATTGAACTTATATATTGTTGAATTTAACCTATTTTGATATTTCTTTCTTTGATCTTGTCTTGAACTATGAATTATAAACATTTCCAATTCACGACATTTGGCAGTCATAGCTCAGCTTTGTTTGTTTTTTGATACAATTGTTTTGCTATCTGTAAAATATAATAGGCCAAAATGAAGTTATAAAATGAACGATGAATTTGTTTTGAAAATATTTTCTAGATAGTTTTATCATTTAGATAAATACAAATTTGACAGGTTAGCTGAACTTCACTTTTAGATAGCATTTTCACGATGATCATTTTAAGATTAGTTTGGTTTTTGTTTTATCAATGTTAATTTTGTAGACTCACAAGGGTGAAATTCGAGTTCCTCTCAATACCGGAATATGCGGTCAAGTTGCTTCTACAGGTTAGTAACTTTCAAACATTCTGTCACAGATTACTTTTTTACATTTACATTCAAACACTGATTTTCTAACCCGTTGTGTAATTATTGTTTCTAGTATGATAAGAGCAATAATATAAAAACAGGAATTCTTTGATAAAAATATACTACTGATTCATATTACTCGCAAATGATAGCCCAGGACAGCTGTTTCAGCCTTGTTGGGCCTCATCAGCTAGGCATAATCACAGCCAGCCTGAGCAATATAAAATGTTCGTATATTTTTTAATGCATAAAAGAAAGGAAAATTTGCATTAGTTGCATAAGAAGAATGAAAATAGAAGATATTCAGAAGAAATATGTAGTCCGATTGAAGATTTATAGAAGTCAATTTGAAATGTCATAGAAGTGTATTCTTACTTGTACAACCATAAATGAAACTTTTCCAGCTTTTGTAGCTACACAAGAACCGTATTAGTATTGTTTACGATCTTTTTCGGTTAATTTTAAGTCTTTTATACTAATTTTTGTTTTTTTAATAAAATCTCAGTTCCCGTCTTTGTTGTATTATTTTTATATGACTTGGTTGGACCTCGAGATTTGTATAAATATGCAATAAAACTTAACATCTCCCTTCCCCATTCCCTATCTTTACTTCGCGACTACCACCTATTAATTAAACTGGTACCACTGATTATAATGTAACCAGCAAAGCAACGAGCATTAGTTATAATTCTATGCTATATGTAGAAGAAATCTTTACTGCAGGAAACATACAACTTTAAAATTTGCCAGCCTTCGGTACTAACACCATAGAAATAAATATAATCTAACCAAAAGTGGTTTAAATATGGCTTCAACATAATGCAACTACTTTTCAAAATCAAATCAAAATTATGTAATTATGTGCATCTTGTTCTACACCCAAGCTTGATATGATGGTCAGTCAAGCTTGGCGATTGAAAGTACTATCTAGTATATCCGAAATCTAAAAATAAAAATCCATGAAGCAGTCCAGTCAGAAATAAAAAAATGTAAAGTTGTTAAAATACAAAACAATATCAAGAAATATGGTGCGGGACTTGGGACCCTCAGCGGTGTACACAACCGTTACTCTTCCCATAATCTAGTTATTATTCAAAATATAAAAGGCTAAATAAGCACTAGTTGAATTAAAAGGTAGATCAACTACGACTTTTGAGATTGTGGAATTATTACATTTATACCAACAATGCATATTCCTTATGTAAGAAATGTAATGGTCACTTTTGATTGAAGAACCAATATGACAAATAATACCAAAAATATCATAATTGTGGTTATTATAAGAAATGTTAATAGGAACTCACGCACCCAAATTTTGTTTTTAAAAATAGAATAATATTGGGGAAAAGGAAAGAACATACATCTTATTATGATTCACCGTTATATTGATACAAGAATGCTGTGAATAAGTTCCCTAATTCTAGCTAGGTACTACTTAGTTCTTCGGTATGAGAATGTATCGCTAGTCATCTCAGGCCTATACATATAACTATGTCCATACAATATTGCACAATATACATAGAATAGAAACAGAGAGGCGTAGCCCCTGAGCCAAAAGAAATTCCAGGATAAGTTAATTTAAATTGACAGAACTATGGGTTCAATCTTTTATTTATTAGAATAAATAAATGTCACATACATGCAGCACACATCCCATTCCATTGCATCCTATTCCATCCCATCCCATCGCATCGCATCATGCTAAATAAATAAAAATCGGATCACTCCCACCTCACCTCCCCCCTCCCTCTCTCATGTCTCTCCTCTCCTTTGGACAAAAGAACAATGATCTGCTACCTCTGTACATATGTAGGTATTAGCTTGTGCAAAGAATTGTTAATTAATTCAAACCTTTCTGATGGATTAACCAACAACCGCAAAACACACCAACCTTGGTCCGTGCACGGAGCATTTCATTAATTAAGACAAACATTGATATTGCATTGATAGTATAAAAATGTAACCTGAACAAGAATGACTTTAACTCAAGCACCTATAACTTATTAGCTAGTAAATGATAATTTTTTCAATACTGCACATTCAAATAAAACGAATCCTCGCTCTATACAAGTTATTTTAGACTTCTAAAACCAAGCGACCGGTCGGCTAAGAAGGGGTTCGTTCACCTAAAGAAGAATGCAGTGAACCACCGGAGACAACTTCAATCTTCTGAGTTTATATGAAATCTGGTTCAAAATCAGCAACGATAGGTATCCGGCCGGCGTAAGAATGAAGATGATCTCTGGCTAGATAAACTCAACCAGCTAGGTACATTGCCGAAATAGATAGGGTTAAGATGTCAGCTCGTTGGCATTTTCAAATGATTACTGCCAGTAGTAAAAGACATAATGAGACTGATTGCCGGCAAAAGCACAGACAATATTATTTAGTTACAAAGTTGGGCAAAGGATTTCCCAATAACTCAGTCTGAGCAACATCACATTATTATCATTATTATCGTCATTAAATCTCTTAGGTCGTATAGGTTTCAAATAACTAACTAGGTAGAATAGTCTACTAGAAACAGCGCAAACTAGTTCCAAACTTTGTTTAAATAAGCAATTTATTCGGCTGCACAAACTATCAATCTCCCAAAAGTTTTTTGACGAACCTGGTAATAAACGAATAGTGATTCAACCGCCAATTACCTCACCCCCCAAAAAACAAATTAAATAGTGTTAGTTCAACCAAAATTAGAACGGCTAATCTGTCAGAAACATAAAATATTATGATTCCTGCTAGAAGTTTCTGTGGTTCAGTAGAGGAAGTATAGACATCTAAGTAGATAGACCTCTGGCTGACGTGGCCCAATAAATCAATCGTTAACCCTCTAAAAAGCTAGATCTAGACAGGGGGTTAATGTGACAAAAGTCGTACGTAAGTCAGTTTATTAAGTGAAACATTATTTAGTGATAGCAATAACTTTTCAAAAAATGTCTTTATCAAAAAGCAAATCTTTTAGTTTATTATATTATTCTAGAAAAATCAACCACTTATTATTTCATAGTTTCTTTATATCTTCTACTCTATATTTCTTTATCTCCAACTCTATGGTTTTTCTATGTTTCATATTCTATGTTCACAATGTTCACAATGTTCTCAATGACTCCTAATCTATGGTGTCTATGTGTTTCCTACTTTATGGTTTCTCTGTGTTTCCTACTCTATAGTTTATCTATGTCTCCTACTTTATGGTTTCTCTATGTCTCCGCTTTATGGTTTCTATGTATTTTCTACTCTATGGTTTCTCTGTGTTTCTTACTCTATGGTTTCTCTGTTTCCTAATCTATGATTTCTCTGTGTTCTTACTCTATGGTTTCTCTGTGTTTCTTACTCTATGGTTTCTCTGTTTCTTACTCTATGATTTCTCTGTGTTCTTACTCTATGGTTTCTCTGTGTTTCTTACTCTATGGTTTTTCTATTTATTCTACTCTACGTTTTTATTTGTCTCATATTCTAAAGTTTCTCTATGTTTCCAACTCCATGGTTTCTCTAGCTTTCTAAATGTTTCCTACTCCATATCTAGTTTCTCTATAATTTCTTAAGTCTCTTGCCTCAAGGTTTCTCTATGCTTGCTCCCGTACTCTATGGTTTCTCTTGCATTATTCCTTAATATAAAGTCTACTAACCTGTTTTATTAATTTTGAACATGGCCTGAGAGTTGCGAAGATTAGAGCCGGTGATTTTGAAGGACAAACCATCTGAAGTGCCGGTAAGACCATTGGTGACAATGATCGGAATAAGCACCTCTCCAATGGGCGTGGATTCCTTGACAGAGGTCTCATAGTGGGTCCGAGAGAAAACCGGAGGCTTGGCATTGTTGGGCACAACTGTGATGTTCACCTGACAAGCAAAAACAATAATGGGATATAAAGATGGAAGATGTTGATAGGTCTCTATGGTCCGGCAGGTAGTTAGAGTTTAATCCTTGTTTGTGCCTTCAATGCTGGAGACATATCGGTGAAAAAAAGGTGTTTCGATTTACATCAAATGTACACGACAGATGTCTAGAAATATCATAAACATTTTCTGATATATTGAATTAAAAAAGGTCGCTGACGCACTAAATGTGGAAATCAAATCAAACTATGTTTCGGCAATTAGCCTTCTTCAGTGTTTTAAACTAATTATGCACAGATAATTTGCCATTAACACAGAACAATACATATAGAGATATAAATTTAAAATTCAACAGACAGCGGGAAAAATTAATAGATAAATTACATTTCGTTGAAAATAATAGATAAAAATCAAGAAAATTAAACAATGTCCATAAAAAGGGATTAGAAAGATCAGAATAAAAAGTGTAGGAAAAATAGAATGGCAGAAAATGTCTTTAAGAGAAGGATGTTTGGAGGTTTCCAAACAACGGGATTTTGATCTTGTGAATCGTAGAAAGATTAGAAGAAGAAGGGGGAATAATAAGAGGAAGACTCGATGTAGAACAGAGGGGATTATTAAGACCAGGTTGAATAGAAGTTCTAAGGCGAGAAATCCAGTGAAGTTTAGATTTAGAAATGAGAGAGGATGAAACAAACGGATTATTGTAAAAAGATTGAACACCACAAATTTAAAAGCTAATTAAGGAATGTTGAGGTAAAGAAAATGAGCAGGTATGTAAACTACCAGCGACCATGTTTAGACAACAAATACTACTCGAATGGATAGGATTAAACTCGAACATAGCTACCGACCCAAGAAGTCCGAAAATGTCTGCAATTTATGCCAAACAAAAAGGTTCAATTCAAAAACTTGTACAAGCAACGCTTTCTCTATGTTCGCTAGTAATTCAAAAACGTTGACAAATTTAGCTAATGATCATAAAATGTAACCAAATAACGATACGATTTTAAAGTTGCATTGTGAAGATTTAAAAAAAAACATGTGTAAAAAGAAAATAAAGGAAGTCGCCATCTTTCACAGGCAAGTACGTTTCTATAACTCTGCCCTCTACGTCCATTCCATTAGGCAGGGTCAAAGAGTAGTTGTAAAATCCTTAGAACAAAGAAATCTAACAGTTCTTATCTACCGATAGAAAGTTACCGTCAGATTTCTGTATACCATAAGGCTTATGATTAGTACCTTGTCTAACAACTATCACCACCATCATCAGGTTCGCCAAACATTTCCATCCATAGTCATCCTTATCACCTCGACATTCTCTCTTCTGAATGAATCCACTGCTTCAGACTACTAATAAAGTTTTAGCGAGGCCGACCTCTACCCCTTTTACCAAGAACCATGTCAGTTACAGCCAATGACTGAATTTTCCACCTTTTCTCATCACATGTCCGAAAAATCTTGCTTGTCTTGTTATTATAATATGAATCAGTGATCTCTTTGTTCCTTCCCTCTGTAAAACACTTTCAATTGTCTCGTGTGCAGTATGTGGCACTTGGAGCATGCGCCTGAGAAACCATCACATTTCTGCAGCTTGCAAATGGCCGACATCTGATTTGGTTATTGCCCAGTTCTCACTTCCATAGGTCAGGAACAGTTTAGCAGACGTCGTTTAAAGGGATAGAAGTATTACGATCTCTCAAGATGAAATCCAACTTCCAGAACGTGCTCTTAGCCAATTCTTCTCCTGATCTCAAACTCTCATCAACCATCATTTGAGAAATAACTTCTGAGGTAATTGAAACTTGCACCTTGTTTGACATCTTTGCGCCCTGTTTGTAACTTGCATCCTTCCTCTTTTGATTTGCTCATGACCATGCGGATACCAGCTGTTTGGTCCCAATACAAGTTCCATCAATGACTACTTTGTACAATATATGAGAGATACACTGAGAGCAACATAAAGGTGATAAGTTTATCCAAATCTACCGATTGTACAAGCTACTTCTGGTAGGTAGGTACAATAAGAAAATCATCTATGGAACTATCTGCGAACTAATAATAAAGAGGAACATTTTCTTGTAATGGCTATTTTATAACTAGGTATTCAGAAACTGTAAATTTAACAATCTCTTTGAATAATTTCTCCTGATTAACCCATTTATCAAATAGATAAATAAATGGACACAA
Organism: Parotoplana pacifica; assembly: GCA_034780595.1. Taxonomy (NCBI): domain Eukaryota; kingdom Metazoa; phylum Platyhelminthes; order Proseriata; family Otoplanidae; genus Parotoplana; species Parotoplana pacifica. The sequence continues at coordinate 12,101 of JAUYWI010028231.1, forward strand.
AACACAGTTAACTGCTGATATCGAAACACAGACAAGCAGAAATGATTAAGAAAGCCGCGTGATTTCTAGTCCACCAAATGACAAAACAATAGATCATTATCCGCGCGTCTAAACCACGGCAGAACAACGCATACGTAAGTGCCCAATAATTCAAAATAGTCAAACTAACTAACCAAGCAAGCAACACGGGCAGATATGCAAATAAAGACAAAAATCATAATTATACCGTCTTGGTGCAGAGTGTCTCTTCATTCATCGAGCTGCCATTTCTCTCAGTTGTACACTGCTGAGCGTATATACATAGATGCATTTAATAACCTACCGGTCACAGATGGTCAACGATAAGTGACCGCGGACCTGATTGCCCACTAGTAACAACACTGGCAGCTTGGTGGACAAAGGTTGATCAGAATGACACTCGAGCTTTGACTGTTACATCATCATTGCTAAATTAGCTGTTTGGTAAAAACATCCCAATCAAATCATCCGTCCGGTCAAGTGACATTTGACAAATAACTGCACAAATCCAACAACAAAATCTGCTTCCTTCCATATCACACAGAGACATGAATGCAAACGACAATTTAAATGTAGTTACTTATAACATTTAGTTTTCCTAATACCGTTGTGCTTATTTCGAGTCATTTCGGTACATCACAGCATCACACACAGAAATCAGAGCATTTTTTGCATCCCCATAATACACTTCATGCCACATTCTATACTGTGTGTTTTAGCAGTCCCCTGTGAGAACAGCATAGGACCAACAAAGCTAACATTTCCACACACAACCTTCACATGGGTCAGTGGAAAGTTTTAACTTTGTTGCTCGTCTCCTTTTCTCACAGTGACCAGTCAAATTGAAATAAGTCTTTGTGCTAAACAATTGCTAGTAATTTATTAGACACAATTTGATACTTTTCCCAACTAAGAATTGGATTTCTGAATATCTACTCAATGAGATCAATTGATTGAGCATTAACCAACCTTTTTGTGTGCGATTCTATGATTAAACCCCTCTGGGCTCTTGACTAATATAATATTTACTTCCTCCAAAATGTGGTAGACCGCAATGTATTAACGTGGTAGGTAAATTCAAATGTTAATTTAACATTCCTACAGTCTCTTTTATGTAAATTCTAATTTTACTTAACACTCAAACATTTATTTAAAAAACAATTTGTCTAATAGCAAACATCTGAAAAACGAAACACTAATAACATTAAATATTTAAAGGTTATCAATATTTTTATTTCTATTTTTTGAGAATCCGCCTTTTGGCCAACAACCATTGACTATGAGCCCATAAATGTTTATATGCAATGCCATCCAAATTTTATGGGCCATGGCTTGTTAAGTTAATTACTTTCCACCATCATGTGTGTTTGACTGCGTGTTCACTTCAATGTAATTACCGTAAATTTCAACATTATAAAGACGACAGCGTCACTAGCTCCAGCATGGAATGTCGTAATGAATTTATTTATTTATTAAAAAAAACTGTAGACAAACAAACCGAAGCCAGTTTCACCTCTTGAACAATATTGACATGTTGCTACCAAAATTAAATCATTAAAAAATGGTCACCAACAAAAAAAATCAATAAGTTCCATTCACCTTGTGAGAGAGAAAATGGTATCCATTGGTGAAATTGAGGACAAGCTGGTAGAAGCTCTGCTTGGTGGCATTCAGCTGTCCTGTCAACACCAAGTACTGGCGCAGTTCACTGGCTTGAGAACTCTTGCGATCGATGTCAAATGGCCCCCCACCTGAAAATAATGTGAAATGTGATACATTAGATAATAGCGAGAAAAGTTTTTTGGAACCATAGAAAAAAACTTAGTACCATTTATTAAGACTTGGTACCATTTATTAAGACTTGGTACCATTTATTAAGAGTTGGTACCATTTATTAAGAGTTGGTACCATTTATTAAAACTTTGTACCATTTTATATTAAAACTTTGTACCATTTTATACTAAAATTGGTACCATTTTATACTAAACTTTGTACCATTTTATATTAAAACTTGGTACCATTTTATACTAAACTTGGTACCATACAGACCCTTGGTGTCATAGAAAAAGACTATGCAATACATTTTTCTCAATTCAAGAAGAAATATACCATTTTTAACAAAATATCTAAATAATACAAAATGGTTGCGTACGTTTTTCTAAAGCAAGTTCTAATTGTTTACAAAATATTCTTATCGTTAGAAATTCAAATTAAAAACTGTCAATATCCAAACTTCAGTTAATTAAAATTTGTTTCACTTTCTCTGCAATGCAAAATCCAGCAGCTACATAATTGTTTTTCGTTGATCTGTCGATCGTCTAGACTGCTGGTTGGATGCTTACCTGCACAGCGGTCGGCCATAAATTAATAATTAAACAATAAATAATGATAGGGACCTGGCAAGATAGGCTGGCAGATTAACTAACAATAATTATATCATTCTAAAAAGACGTTCAAGACCAAGTTTCAGGAGGTATCATTAACTATGCAGGTATCTCGTATTGAATGTACATCAAAACCAGGCAATCTAACAGACAGTCTCCGGAAAAGGTGGAGATGAAACTAAGGGGCAGGCATGAGAACAGGGACCCCCGGAAAATCTCAATAATATGTGTTGTTAACATTTTTAGGGCGCGCCGGTGGAACAGTCTGAGGGCCCAGTCAACACAACCAATTGTGCAAATCGTATTTTCGAATTCACTATCATTCAAACAATCCTACTACATCTAGATAATGACATTTTCTAAAATTTGTCGAGTTCCCTGTCGCCAAAAGTTCCCCGAAAGTTCCCTGTCGCCGAAAGTTCCCTGAGAGTTCCCCGAAAGTTCTCTGTCGCCGAAAGGATCTAAATGTATCTAAAATGAAAGTGTAGAACTATGCACACACTTAAATGGATCGTGAAACAATATAAATCCAATAAGTACCAATTTAAAAAAGCAAAGATAAGGAGACCCCTGAATATCCGGAATTTTAGACACAGCGAAATTTCAAAACTAGAAAAAACTAAACAACAGAGAGAAACCAAAAAAAGACAAAGATTCTCTCTGAAAATTAATTTTTATTAAACATAAAGTAAAATAAATAGATTATTTACTAAGGCTGACTGACAATGAAAGATACATATACTTATTACTAAGAAATAATTATCACCGTTCAGGAGAAGCAATCCGATCTTCATAATATCATTTCATAAATCACTAATCCCTGCAAATCCCCCCCTGGATGTCCTCAATTAATAGCCTATACCTAACACTAAAACATCAAAGCAGAAACTGGGAGAATGGAGAAGATTAATCCAAGGTCAGAAGGGCAACATCATCGAAATTGAAGCTGCCAGTCTGTGTCTATTTACAAACAATGAACGAGACCACAAATAATTGGTAAAAATATATCAGGAGCAAAAGATGATTATCAATATCAGTCTCTTCTAGCGGGGCTTGAGTATTTACATCCGTTGTTGCATGAGATGGCATCGTTAAGAGGAGCTCCTAACAAATAAATTATCACATTGTTCACTGATATTGTCTGTTTGTAGGTCTAATTAGCAAAAAGCAAACACAACAATATGCAGTTTAGTTTGACGGAAATATTGAAAATGCTACCAACAAAAAAGATACGTTGCACAGAAAGGTAATCATGTTTGAAATAAACAAAATGTGTATATAGATGAGGCATGGTTTTATGCTAGTAGAAAATTACGAAAAATAGAAATAGGAAAATTTCTTGTATTCTGAGTCACTTATTTGTTTCTTTTGAGAAAATCCCTTTCAGGAAATCATAACTTATGTTCGGTACCTAGACTTCGATTCAATTTGAAAATGAATAAGAAACTGCAGTGATGATGTATAGGTACCTAAATTAGATGAAAATGAACCAAACGGTTTTAAAAAACGAAAATTCCAGGGAAAAGAGGCACCTTTAATTTTATGTATTTGGAAAGGCTTAATGTTTTCCAACAAATAAACTCAATAAAACTAATCAAAATAATAAATATTATGATGACGTAATTTACTATTCAGTGAGAATAAGCAAAATTATTATTCTTTTTTATTTGATTTTGATATTAATGTAAAACATGCTTGTAACAGTCACTTCGAAAACCGGAGCCTATTGATATTATAGGAAGATGAGCAGGCTTTACAACATGACCGAAACTGACACAACTGAAAAATAATTCGAGGCAGCAGCGAGCAGTGTGTGATGTGAAACCAGTGGCCAACATTATTGAAACATGCCACACAGACCTGACATGATTGTAATCAGAAAACAGCGAAATTCTAGCTCCCCTTCCCATCCCATGGGAGCTGTCCGGTCGGAGGCAGCGCCACGCAGGCTCCATTCATCGACTTCGCGCCGTTCAACAATAACCCAATTCACACAGACAACAGGAACATTAATAATGGCACTGTCATACGCACACATACAGCCTGGAGTCAACCAGCAGTTCTCCTGGTTGCTGGAGTGCCGGGCTCCACAGAAGAGACAACAAGCATAGATCGGCAGTACCTAGACGCAATGACATGTTGTTTGTATGTCCAGTGTTGGTTGTCGTCGGGGTAGATATTTATTTCTGGTTCAACTTCACCTATTAATAGGGTGGATAAAGCCTGCTGCATTCCTTCATGTCCGCCGCTCGGTGGCTTGCTTGTCCGGTCGTGAGGTCGATTACAAATTCCCTGAGACAATATGCACCCCCACGCCTCCCCCACAATGTCCTAAACTTGACAACCAACAAGATATTATGATTAAATAAAGATTTGACGCACAAAAAATACGATTGTTTTTATTTGTAACATTCGCTAAGGCTTCCAACTAATGTAGGGTCAGGCCGGGATTCGAACCCATGACCTTGGGATCGTGAACTCTCCACACAAAGCACTAAAGTGCATTGGGCTACAAAGCTGATCAGATATATGTAGAGTCTAGTAGTAGTGGGGAATTTAGAAAAAAGTAACTCGACAATGAAATACAACAAAATCAACGCTAAAAATTAAATTAATTTTCAATTTAACTGTTCACAAAAATGTTCGATTGCTGTTGCTGAAGCAGCTCATTATAACAAACTTGAATATTTAATTAAAACATGGCATGTGGAACAGCATTAAAGTTTGTATTGAAAACCGCCTTGAAGAACAGATCATTGCTATCAAAGCCAACCACATCACATGCCGCATGCTATCTATGAAGAATATGACTACATAAATGTACATTTATGTCGGTCAAGGTCAATGATCATAGGTTCGGATCACAGATTCTTCCTTACGAAGAAGTTCTGTGAAATGGAATATAATGCCGTCCCATATTAAAATAAACCAAATTGATACATTGTCCTATGTATACAAATGCCATGAATGCTACGACAAAATGGCAACTATTTTCAACGGATCCATAAATAAAGATTCAATTCACATTAATAGCCATTATTTTTTACAAAATATTACATAAAACTGTAATAATTCAATTCAATTCAGTTCAGTTCATATTTTGCCAACAAAAACTAAGTCTAGTATTTCAGTGAGACTTAATAAACCTTATCGAAATCCATAATTGAAAGGGTAACTCCACAAAATAATCGTTTGCCTCGTCTTTCTAATTAAATAGATTAATAAAAAGGTAATTAAACGCAGGCAAAACTACCCACCATTATTACATTTTCAGTATCCGGCATTCATATCAGCTGCAAGAAGAAGATATTATAAAGGAATACTGATGACGTAATAAGTGATATTTCACCCTCCAAGAAGCTACCAGGAGTAGGCGCAGGTGAAGTTGTGATTTATTTAGCATTAGGTGTTGTACATACAAACAACAGGAAACTTTTGAAATATCAAAAGTAATAAGTAATGAAAAACACAACGCGCTTTGTAGGTGAGATGAAATTGTAAAATAAAAGAAAAGCTGCCACCTCGGGTAGTTCCTATCCCATTATTAAACTGATGAACAATTGGGATGTAACTTTATGTTTGTAGTTGTAGTTGTTCTCTGTAATTTTAGAGCGCTATTAGTCATAGAAATTTCTAGAACTATAGACTAATTACGTCTAATATCGTCATGGGATTATGTAGGAATGTCTATTAATAGGAAATAGAAAACAATCAAAATAATTAAAAATTACAATAAATGCCACCAAAAAAATCTATGACTACAAAAGAGAACTAACAACCAAGAGTTTTAAATAGATATTAGTCATACGATAACAATTTTTCCATGCAACATTAGACTTAAAGATGGGTGTTGTCATTCATTCTACAAGCCAGGCCAAGCGTAGACCTTCCCTATGAAATGGTAAACGGCGAGGTATCCGAGAAAGTGTTACATCATCATCTCAACTCTCTGCAATATCCGCTCGGCTTTTGTCTCAAGGTAAGTACCTAAATAATCAAACTATAAGTCGTCCCAAAAAGATACAGATATAGAAGGTGGAAATTAAATCACAATGTTTCTCTGTGTTTTTTGTTCAAAATTAATTAAACAGATAAATCTGTTTTGCGAAGCAATAACCCCC
>JAUYWI010028342.1:0-18622 GCA_034780595.1 Parotoplana pacifica
GCTTTTTTATGAATAAACATGGCCCTTTAAATACTTTCTTCTTGTTTATTTTTCTCCTTAAATTACGTTTCTCTAAAATTAAAACATTAAATTTAAGCTTTTAATAAAACCGAACAGGTTTTTGTTTTAGGTAGGTAAATCACACCATTTTCTTATAGACATGGTAGTTCAAGCTCCTTGATAGTATTTATAAATTATAATGTTCTAACATATGTTCTCAGATTTTCATAGCTATCTAGCTTCATTTTTAACCCCTTTTAGCACATTTTTTGTTAGATACTCAAAATCGCCCCAACGGATTTGAATGAAATTTGGCAACCACCTACGTTTCTTGAAGATCTTGACCATGTTACATATCAGATGGCAAAAGTATAGGTTGCTTTTTGTTATAGAAGAATCTGAAAACATTTTTTTGATTTCCCACTTTTTATAAATAGTTTGTTTGATAATATTATTAAATTGCTATATCATGGAACCTAATACAAGCAGAATCAAAAAGTTAAATCACAACATCCTCTTTAAATTTTCTAAAGAAAAGGGCCTCTAGATTTTGCCTAACTAAGCTAAAGAACCAATCAATCGATTATTTTGAATTTTGGAACAAGGATTGATAGAGTTTAAGAAACCTGTTTTGTAAAGTTTTGATGAAATACCTAACCCCTTATGAAGTTGGGCCGTCTCAAATATCAATTTTTGATCTATTAAAACAATATTATTTTCTCTTAATTTACGATGTTACCCTAGAATCAGATTCACATGGTTGATAAAATAAACTTTAGTCCAAAATTTAGTAATTTGACCTTCATTATCCATGATCTATACAGAATCTCATACAGATTTATATTTATACCAAAGTTAGTAATTTTTATGTTTCAGCTTGGGTGTAGAACAAAATGGATATAAAGTATATGTTTTGAAAGTTGTTATTTTACACATTCTAATTAAGTAGGTACATTAGCATGCTATGTATTATGATTTTATTTTATTTATTTGTTTGATTACAAAGACTTTTGATTTTGAATGTTAACTTTGAATAAAAAAAACAATAAAATTTGCCTTTTTATATGGTTATATATGTAAACTACAAAAAAAGATTTTTGACCACTCTCTCACTTGCTAATATTTTTTTTAAAAATATAATTGATCCAAAACTGATATTTGTGGCCCTTAATACGGTCCAACTTTCGTGTTTTCATATCTAGAGGCCCGACATAGCCGAACGCTTGACACTGAGCGTTATTGTCGCTCATTTAATCGCTTGACGTTCATTTTGGTTTCCACTGAAATACTTAAGAAGTTGTTTAGAGTTAGGCGATGTTAATGGAAACTAGGTACCTATTTAATCTATTTAATGCTTTGAAACAATTTTTAAATATGTTTGTGCTTGAGGATTTTTCAGTAAAATGTATATATTTTAAGAGCCATCACATGGACTTCTAATCTGCTAATTGTACATTGAGGATTATAATTTGAATATGGGAACGAAATGGCCTCTTTATTAACGTGCTGGTTTTTCAAGCGTGCAAATGAATCATATCTAAAACAAGGTGCTGACCAATTGAGTTTATATAATCTTTTATCACTGAAAAAGTAAAAGTAAATTACTTACTCGGACTCTGGCCTCAGTTAAACTGGTCCAAGCTGCAATTTCTTCTCTCATGTTCATATCCGGATAGCGATTGCGAGCAAACGTTGCCTCCAGCTCCTGTAACTGTTGAGAAGTAAAGTGTGTGCGCTGTCGTCGCTGTCTTTTACTTGCAGCTGCACTAGCTGCCGCTGCATTAGCCACAGAGGTTTTGCTGGATGTCTTCGTGGTGTTTGTATCATCATCATTGTTTCTTGCTGTATTGGAATGATGTCGATCGCTCCGTCCTGAATGGGACTTACTGTTGTTGTTATTGTTGTTGTTTGCGACAGAATGTTGTTGAGCTTGAATAGGTTGTTGTTGTTGGTGGTTCTGTTGTTGCTGATGATGAGTAGGTTGATTTTGGTTACTTTGATGTTGATGATTTGTTTGTTGAGTTTGTAAATAGTTATCAGTGACTGGAGTAGGCACTTTGCTATTGTTGTTATTATTATTAACAGCTGCAGTTGACATCGGCGGCAGTCCTATGCTCAGACTTACAGGAGGCAAAGAATGGTGCGAGGTGTGGTGCTGTAAACTGGACGAGTGGGTATGGTGGCCTAATGCGCTTGGTGGCAGATTGTGAAGATAGAGGTGGTGTTCTGGTGCTGAGGTCAGTGGCGGCGGATGACCCAAACTCAGATGATGCGAGGTTCCGAAATGTGAAGATAGACCGCGCATTGAGCAACATGGATCTTCTTTTATTTTCATCAAAGGTGTTCCCGCCTGATGGTCCGTGCTCCCTGTAAATACAAAATATTCTCAAAGTAAGTACCTATTTGTTAAATACCCTTTCTAAGATTTAATAATTTAAATTGATTAAAATTACAAATATTTTTTTAGTTCAATAATTTTATATAAAATAGAGGTAATTTGCTTTATGCATTACACATTAAAATTTTGACACCTTCCCTCCCCCTTTCCCAAGAAACAAATACCTCTTAATATTCAAGATAAATTATTTTCCTTATATGTTTAATTTTTGGTTTAGTATTTTTTTAAATTATCCAATAAAATTTAAAACCTTTCCGAATCACACAACTAACTAGAGGGTGTCCCAAAAGTCACCACTTTTGAATTTCATCTTCCCATGGATAATTTGAGCTAAAAATATTCATTGACAAAAAAACAATAAGACGTCATCAGGTCCAAAAATTAAACTTTGTCCAATTAACTTCAAATTAGCCTCTAAGTAGCACAAATCTATGAATATTTTGAAGGCAAAAATAGTTTTTTTGGGGGGAGCAAAACTCGAAATATTTATGGATTTGTGATGACACAAAGTGCCTAGCGGATCTACACCAAATTTGAAGCCAATTGGACAAACTTTAATTTTTAGATCTGTAACGTCCCCCACATTGATTTTTTTCAATTTTTTGGTTTTTGTCAATGAATATTTCCAAGGTAGATGTGTACCAAATTTTAACTCAAACCGTCCATGAAATGATATGAAATTCAAAAGTGATGGTGACTTTTGGGACACTCTGTATATTGTTGGGATGATACCTAATCTCTTGATTCACACGATATTTAAAAAGAGAATTTCTGAGTAAGAAGCTGTAACTCCGGAGAAAATAAAATAATAAAAGAAAGCCTAAATATTTGTTTTTATTTTCAGAGCGATAGATTAATTGGTTGCATAACGGATTAGCTTCTTAAAAATATAAAACTCCAGTGTATTTTATTAAAGTATGAATTAAAAAGTTTCCATTTTATACAAAATTACTATAGTAATTCTTAGTATATGTAATGAAAACTTTACTTCAGACAATTATACAAAAATATTTTTAAAAGAATAATAAATAATAAAAATTGGGCAAGCCTTCGACAATAGTACCAATATAATCTAGCCAAAATGTATATAAAATTATGGCTTCAACATAGAAACAACAGTTTTTCAATATCGAATCAGAACTATGAAATCATGTACATCTTGTTCAACACCCAAGCTGAAGCATGACATACCCGTCAGTCAAGCTTTGTGATTGTAAGTATTGCCTAGTCCATCCAAATATCAAAATTCTAAAACCGTAAAACAATCCAGCAGGAAAAAAATATAAAATTATTGAAATGTGAAAATAATAACAAGAAATGTGGTGTGGAACTGAGGGCCCTCAGCGGTGAATTTAAATCTGTTTTTTGTGTACGGAACTCTTCCCACAGATAAAACAATACAAGGACCGCTAAAACAGGAATAAATTGAGTGTTTCAGCTTCATTTTTATCGATTCCCAATAGTTTCTGTTCTTCTGTAGGAATTGGAAGGTAAACTAAATGAATAATTTCGCTGGATAAAGATTCAACGATAGATCCATCCAAGAACGCTTTTTAACTGGATCGAGGGACCCGAAAATGAAAAAATATATTGCTGGATAACACTCCATAATTAGAAATGTGTCGACTGACCGACAGGGATGGATATTTAGAAAATTTTAGAAAATTGAATTTAATGGAGGCTATATCTTATTGCATTCTATAAACTTTTCTCTTAAAATATATCCGATAAGGTTGGAAACCATAAATACTGATATTGTTATTCGAATGTTGATGATCAGGATATCACTATCATATGATCGTCTTTAGCTTTATGTTCGTGGTTGTTTCTAACCATTATTTGTTTGCCAAAACCCCTTTCCAATTTGTTTTTGAAAGGTGCAATTTCTTTGTATTGTTCTATTCCATTATTCAATCTTTTGGTATAATAATGTTGATATTGGTGCCAAAATTATAACCAAATATTAGAAACAATATTTACAAACGAAGAAAGATACACATTCGAATAAATCCAACGAATTGCACGATAATATTTTAAAGAATAAAAACATAATTATGACTACTTTTTGTATAGCAAAACGGGCTCCTTATCAACCAATCTTCAATTGAATACATTATGTTGAATTTCCAAAGAAAAGAATTTTTGAATTTGATCACAAATAATATTTTTACAGAAGCTTTTTAACTGTTCAACGTTGGAAGATAAATGATTATATTGGGGTTAGAATTATTGGCCTATAATCTTTTAGATGATATACCTATGTATTTGGAGCCCTCCGCCTAAAAGTCATTAAATCTACTTAAGTCTAGTTTTAAACATATTAAAAATAAGATAAATATTCTAAATTGCTTACAATAATATGCGGTGCTTGACATAATATCTATATGACGTAGCAGTAGTCTTTGAATTGTAAAATAAGAATAATAACACTATTAGATGTAAAGTAAGAATCAATATTATGAAGCTTATAGGTGTTTGGTTAATCTCAGTTGGTCACTTTGTTTTTCTTTCAAATGGGATATTCAAAGAAATTAAAATCGGAATAGAATAAGCAAGCCACAAGGGATAAACTGCGATTGTTAAGCCTGAAAAATCGTGAAATTTAAACACCAGTCGTTAAGAAATTTGATGTATTATATGTAAATAGGTGATGTTATTTATATACATTTTCCCATCCTACTCCAATTAAAATGGACAGTTGATCAATCAAAGTTCTATAAATGGTTTTGCGAGATGCTTTTCAAAAATGCCAAACCACGCGTGAGATATAGAAGAATAATTAAACTTGGATCTCCTGGATATATTGGTCATATTAGCTAGTCTGGCTAGCTCTCTAAATTTAATTTTTATGTTGAACAAACACATGCAATTCAATATTATCTAATGTTTTACTATAATAACATGCTAAGTATCAGCATGGTTTATTGGCTTTTTAGTTAAGCAACCGTATTCATAAAACAACCACGACAGCTGTATTGCAGTTAACGCCACCTTCTATAAAACATGCTAAATAACAAAATAACACATGTATCTACATATGTTATGTGATAGCCATAGAAATTAAACTCTACATAATGATATTTGCCTGCAAATAAAAATAATTTCCTAATTTTAACTAATTTCTTAATTTGCGCATTACCTGAGAGAAGCAGGCTCATCACTCCACCTCTACTAGTGCCGCCTGGATCCGGAGCCTCTTTTGTCTGGGAAACCAGGCCAGTAGCTGCCTGGTGGTGATCTAAAGCCTGTTGGGAATGCTGTTGTAGTTGGTGCATTTCAGGGCCCTGAACGTTGCTGGGATGCAGTAGATGATGGTTGTTGATCTCTCCACCACCGAATCCGGATGTCGACGCCTCTGTGCAGAATAAAGCTTCTGTGAACATACCTGTGGCGTCCAGATTCATAAATGGAACCACGGTAACTCGTTTTGTCGTTTTCTTTTTTCTTTGCCTCGCCTATTGCAAAGGCAATGTAGGTGGACAATACAAGCACAGCTGTGTGTTCAGAGGCGACAAAGTTTTCCCGTGTAAATGTGGAAACTGACCAAGGGCGCCCGCCTGTTTGTTTGTTTCACTGAAAGGACTGCGATACAACAGTTGGTGGAGTCCACAGATTGATAGAAGACCCAACCTAATACGCGATTAATACCTCAAGCTCTTTGATACCTATGCAGCATTAAGTCTGGAGTAAAAGTGTGTAAATGAAGGTTTGGAATTGCTATAGTAAAAAGGCGTCAGATTTTGTAAGGTTTTAGCAAACTTGTCAAAACCTAGGCTAGTCACTAATCTCGCAAAGTAGAATGCCAACGAATGTCACTGCTGACCAGCGATTGCTGCGGATAAATAGACTAAAAGGAAAGCTGAAGGGATTGATAAAGGATTTGAAGGGAAGATGAATTCCGGCGCCGACATACAGAAGGGAGAGTATTAAACCTGGATAAAGCAGGAGAGCTGTGCGCGAGTTATAATCTATCCCTATCTTCTAGAGAGATAACGTTTTCTTTATCCACTTACGATCATTTATTCAGCGCTGTGCTGTCCCTATGGGCTTATCCTCAATCAACAGGAACGTTGTAGTACCATTCTGAAACATTGGATTGGTAGATAGCGCTTCTTTATTGGCAACGAAATTGAGAGTAAGAAACATGTATTTTTTCAAAATGCAAAATAAACAATATCAGACCAAGTAAATTTTGTAAATACCTATTGCTTCATCAATGTTACTTCAAGACCATAATTTATAAATAGAATTACCGTAGCCTTGCAAAGATTACTGTTATTATAAAAAATATCATCCCTCAAAAAAATTAAAGCACAGGTCACATTATAATCTACTAATAATCAGTTTGATGGGTTACAAAATAGATTAAAGAGTTTTTGTTAAGGTCGACGTTAAAGGAAGTATGCACGTATTTAAAATTATATACTGTTTGATATGGTTTTATCAGACATTCAGTTGTCTATCATATTTCAAGTTATTATAAGGACTTTTTTATATTGCCTTTTAAGTTTCAGGGTGACGTCTTTCTATCGCCGTTATTTTTTCTCTTATACATATATACTAGATACGTACCGACATAATTATTGATATTCCGGTGTTGATTAAATGGATTTAAAATAATTGCTAAATTACAATTATAAACTGGCATATTAATATCTCAAGATTAAAATATATAATCCCTCCCAAAAATATTTTTTATTGACGACCAATTTCTCTTTAATTATTATATTACTTTGAATGATTCTTTAAAAACAATTTGTTTATTTTAATCACCCGCTATAATTAAACAGCAAAAAGCAAGAACGAAATTAATTAATGCGTTATGTTTTTTGTTGTTTTGAAGATTCATCATTAATCTCTATGAACCACCGTGAACAGCACATAATTTTTATTTCTTCTATAGTGATTATACCTAATATGCCAAACTGACTTAATAGTACAATTAATTGTTCAAATTTTAGTTCCATATTGCATTTTTCTTGGCATCTGTAATTGGCCATCCACTACAAAAATTTTTTTCAATACATCTTTTATTCAGATATCTCAAGAAAGAAAATTTAAGGTTATTTACCAAATATTGTTTTTTTGTTAATGAAAATTAGCCATAAAGTTAGATAACTAAATACAAATTTAGGAGTAATTTCCAATTTATTTTTGCTTTAAGAATGTACGGTTATGAAATCATAAAAAATGTTCACTTTCTAAGTATATGCCTAAATTCACTCATAAGATAACAATTTAATTTGATTTTAATAACACCGTCCTATTAATTTGTTCAATTGAATGCAGCAGTGCCAGGATTCATGATCTTGATTTCCATTTAGACGGTTTCTTATTTTTTAATTCTGGGACTACAAATGTTTATTTGAATACTAAACGTTTTCGTTTTTTGTAATATGAAATTGCTAATGTTTTAAAATTCCGTTAAAATGTAATCAGTGATTGTAGTTTTAATAATTGTTTTGTTTATTTTATTTATCTGTACATCGATAAATCAATTTAATTATAAAGCTTTTATAACTTTCAAAAAATATATAATTACTCATTTTTTGCATATTATTATTACTGTTATCTGATGAAACTGTCTCTTACATAATTAGAATCTTGGCAATGAGTAAGTGATGGAACACATTTATTTGGCAATTATAAATTTAGCATGTCAAGTTCAGCGCAGTGGTCATTGCAAAATTGGGTTAAGGTTTTCCAACAACTGTTTTGCATATTAAAAGGATTATGGGCTTTATGATATATTCATAGCTATTTGGAAGCTTATAGGTACTATAATAAACTAAAAATAAAAACATTCACTTATCTTTGTAATAGCTATATTAGACATCAATATTTTGAGTAGATTTACATAAAATAAAGTGGTAGTTAAAAGGGATTTTGTAAAAATTATACATGTATTAATTCTCTATAATGTCATTTTAAAGAAAAGATATATAATATCTTACATAAAATGTACATTTGTCTAAAATGAAGTATTTTTGTAAAAATTTATTTAAGCAAGAACAATTTTTTCAAATTTCTACCATTTCAAAATGACAGGAAATAATTTAAAAAAATAAAACATGCAAATTAGTTGTTATTGGGTAATAGACTTTCTCATTGTTTTTACTACGTACCAAGAATTTTTGAAAGTACTGATTATTGTAATCAGCATCAACCATAGGGCAAATTTATTTTTTTTACTTCTAAAACCTGAAGGCAGTATATTTTTAAAATAGGTATTATTGATCTATAAAATGTTATGACATTTTCAATATTTTAAATTGGATAAGTTGTTTAGTCCTTCATATATTTTTATGTAAATATTTGAGTTAAACATGTTTGACAAAACTGCAATGATTAGGAAAAATTAATGCGGTTCATAAACGAACTCCCTTACATTTCATATAGGTCAAGTGATCAACATATTTCAGCAAAACTATGAACCAAGAACATGATTCTTAACAAATTTAAATTCAATCGCCTGTGAGATTTTTGTCACTTTTATATTAAAAAATAATTGAATAAATGGTATTGGATTGTTTGGCAATATATTCGTATTATCATATTTAAACAGTTTAAGTCCTTCTAAAGCTAACTCTTTACCCTTCTTAGATCTCGGGGGAAGGGTTAACCCCCATATCACATATTCTCAGATTGCTCGAAAATGCTGCAACCGATTTGAATGATTTTTTTTCGCTTAGACGATACTCTTGCGGATCTTTTGATGTAAAAATTGTTTTGGTCTGATCCCCTAAGACGGTCCTATGAAAAAACTGAAGTTTGAAAAATGGTAAAAATACACTTTTTACAAAAAATCAATCCTAAAGGCAAAAAATAATTAAATTGAATAATATTTGTTTGTACTGCAAATATACATATATCACTATTACAGAAATTAAATATATTTCATAAACATCAATATTAGCAGGAAATTCATCTGTATACTAGTTGCGGGGTATTTGCCCTTCATCAGCAGGATTCGAAACCTTCTGATTAGCACTCAAGCATTCTAACCGCTGGACCACGAGCTTGCCCACAAACATCGATGTTTATAACTTATATTTATAAAGCCATGGTTATAGATAAACATTTATAAAGCAACTGAATAGACAGAGAACTAAGTCCCAAATCTGGAGAACACTGGCCAGTAAATATTCAAATGAGATCCTCCAAACAACACAACATAAATTACAGAAATTAATTATAATTCATAAACAACAAATATAAGTTATAAACATCAATGTTTGTGGGCGAGCTTGAGGTCCAGCGTGATCAGAAGGTCCCGGGATCCGAAACCTGCTTTGTACTGATGAGTGGCAAATACCCCGAAACTAATTTACAGATGGATGTCCTGCTAATGTTGATGTTTATGAATTACATTTAATTTCTGTAATTTATTTCGTGTTGTTTGGAGGTTCTCAATTGAATACATCACATTCTGGCTTTCTAAAACTATTGATTTTTGTGAGTTTTGGTGTTTTTAAATAACAAAAATAATCTTTTCGAAAATTTTATTTTTGTTATTTAAAAACATCTATGAATTGTTGCTTGTCAGATGTTTAATGAATGTTTGAAAATTTCACATTATTCTTGGTCATTTCGAATGTCCATTTATAATGATATTAATTTAAAGAATTTTCTCTAAAATTATTTTTTAAATTTTATTATATGATTTTCATGTCATATAATTAAAAACTGAATAATTTTTAAAAACAATATTTTGCTTCTTTTGTTATTTAATAAATTAATTTTCAAAATATTTTTGCATCCAATTTAATCTTCTTAAGAGAGTATCTCAGCAACCGTATTAAATCCAGGTAATCTTTTTAAAGTTGCTTATCCATAAAGTCCTCTGTGACTATGAGAATGAAAGTAGTTGTGACTGGAAAACAAATATCTCTATTCAAAATTTAAAAACGATGTAGATATTCATAAAATCTTTAAACGCGCAGCTTTAAAATTGTCACTATAGATTTTATGTATCATTCGTATAACAAATTAGTTGACACTATCCTCTATAATATTGCCATTACAATTTTATTCATATAATTTATTGTAATGTTTCATTAAACAAAATTGGTATAAAATATATTAGACCTGAGTTTCGGTAATCCAAAATTAAATGAAAATGTCACAAAACTATTGATATTAATCATTTACCTTTGTTAAGATTGTATAATTTTTCTGCGCGGTAAAAGTTTACATTTTCTATTTAGTTTTCTATTACTCTTACACTTATAGAAAATGATTATTATATAGATCTGCAACTAATACGACAAAAGCTTTATTAGAAATTTTAGAGGACTAACAATAAGCGATTTTATCTTCAATTTTTTCTGTGTAAAGACAGCCGCAAATTAGTTTGTGAAAATTTATATCATTTTGGTAACAACAGACCATGTGTAATGAGGCACAGTTAGACAGAAAATGAAAATAGCTATTTGTTATTTAACATGGTAATTATATTCTTCAACACCAAACTGTCAGGCCCAAATTCACTGATTTTCATTACGTTTTGTGTGGAAAGCATCTTACAATGTGAGCAGTATTATAATATATAACCTTCATTTGCATGTTTCCCCTGCTTCAATAGAAATGATATTCGATAAGGAATATAGATATAAATAAACTATAGTTTCTGATTATTTTTCTCAAACATTTCCATCCATTCTGCTGCTAGTTTTGGCCGTTAAATTTGAAAATTATTGCGCAGTTCTTTTCTTCAATACCTCCTGCACATTAAAATGTTAAAACACCGGTGCAATTTATACATTATAATCTAGAATTTATTTACCAATTTTGAAAATATTCTTCTTTTTATTTCCTATCTATAATCATTGCAATAAAAATTCCTCAAGTACTATAATATCATAATATGTATATGTACATATGTAGCTACCTACAATACATAGTATACAAACCCATCGGCATACAAATTTTAGATAGTGACTATGTGGATGTCAACTTGAAACATTCCTATCAACTGGAAGGCCTAAACAAGATGAGTTTGTTGTTGAAAGAAAAGACAGATTTATTTAGAAAAACTTAATCCTGGGATTTAGATTTGATGATTTCTCATCTAATTCAGATGATTAAATTCTGAGAATTTCTTAGATCGTCCTATATACATAATGTTTTTTATCTAATCAAGCTGAAATAATAAAATATAGTGGAAGCAGAGTTACCTATCTTTAGTTTTCATTATGAATACTGCACGTGCGATTTTTTAAAATAAAAAATAACTAAAACTTTATTTTGAATAAAACCGTTTTTAAATAAATATGATATCAATATTGAAATTTATTAATAACCATTTAAATCACTACTACATTAATTTTTAAATAGGTAAGATATATGTATACAAATCAACCTAAATTATACCTTCTATATAAAAAAGAAAATCTTAATGTTTTAACTTGTAAAAAATCAAAATTTCAACATCTTTTTTATTATTTTTGTTCAAGATGTTCAGTTATCTTCTGTATTGTTGGTATTTTAATTAAAAACAAATATTCGTTCAATTTATAAATTAGAAATATCTTATCCAGTAGCAGCAAGTTTCGAATAAATAACCTAGACCTGTATTTTTAAATGTCATTTAGTAGTGTTTTTGGTTGTTTAAAATATTTTTTTAAGAATTTGTAAATTAATTAAGTATAAAGATCCGAAAATAAACTGGAACTTAAATTTTGACATTCAACATAGGTATTCATTAGGTATGTTTATTATGACAACACTTAAGACCAATCAGAGTTAATGGTCCGACAAATGAATTTAACCAGTTGTGAAACGAAAATATTAAATTTAAATTTTTCCATTTTTAAGAAATCGAACTAAAGTAGTTTTTTTTATAAAAATGATTTCTAATATTGTTGTTCTATACAAATACAAATATATACTTCTATAATTATTTTAGCAAATTTTACAATTGAATTGTTTTAAAAATATGTTAGCAAAAACCAAGTATAAAAATGTTAACCCAAAGGGTAGGGGCTATACAACAACAACATTAAGTTAACAGAGCATATTGTTTTCAAAGCCCCATATAATTGATTTTTCGAAGTAAAATGTATAATTATAAAAAGTTAAAAATTTAGACAAGGAAACTTTATTATTGACTTTAGAAAATGCATTTGCATTACTTATTAAAATTCATGATGAAATGTAACATAAATTAAATATGAATAAAATAATTATAGGTACCTACTTAAAAAATAACAAATCACTTGTTAACCTAGATAACTTACATTACAAACATCGAGTTTAATGTTTTCTGTTTTCCATGTATAAATATTAGAGCTGATTCCCTCTTTTATGGACGGGTTCATAGTGAAAAGATTGTAATGAAATATAATCCCATTTGAAAAATGTGTATTAATATCATTAAAGTATTCGTTATGAAACGGTCCTAATGAAGTAGTCGTCATATATGTAAATTTGATTCCGACCATAATGTTTAAAAAGTCGTACTGACACTGTGGTACGGAAAAAGTCATTTTGAATAAAATGTATTAATTACTTGGTCTATTTATTTATTGGTTAGGTTTAAGGATTATAGGTAATAGAAACACAATTACCAATACAAATAAACCTATTGAATGGTACTAATAAAACACAGTTATGTTCATAATTATAGTCATGATATAATATATAATAAGACTATTTAATTACGACATTTATTTCATCACAAATATTTAATTAATACGATTTCATTTACAATTTTTTAATAGGACTATTTGAATACGAAAAATTCAGTACGATCTTTTCATACGACTAAATTTATTACGACTTTTGCACGTACCGCTGTTTTGAACTACCCTTATATCTTAAATATCGGTGAAACTATTTATTTATTTGTATCAATATAGAATATCATTTCCGTACATTTTTAGACATACCCAGAACCTACACTAATAAACTTTTGTATTATATTTTTTATGTAACATTATTTTGAGTGTTTTTAATTAAAATATTGGTATAAGTTAATTTCCCAAATTTTTGAACACCGTCTTTTAAGATTTTCCAAAAGTTCATAATGTCTAAGAACATTCTATGTGCCCTCTATAGGTACTGAAATCACGATAAAGGGATGCCATACAATGGTGTTAAATATTATTTAATATTAATCACTTATCTAATTTACTATAAATAGAAGAGTTAATGTACCATTTAATGAATTTGTAGGTAATATCAATATTTCAACAAAAAA
Organism: Parotoplana pacifica; assembly: GCA_034780595.1. Lineage (NCBI taxonomy): Eukaryota > Metazoa > Platyhelminthes > Proseriata > Otoplanidae > Parotoplana > Parotoplana pacifica. The sequence goes on from JAUYWI010028342.1 coordinate 13,599, forward strand.
ATTATAATGGATACAATCTATAGAATTTCATAAATAATATTTAATAATAAAATTAGGCTTAAAGATGAAATAATAATTCTAAACTGTTCTTACCTCCAATTTGATCACTATCTTTTATTTCCATAGCGAGATTTCTCTGTTATTAAAATTAATTATATTATAAAGTAAAACAATAAGTTGCTGGGCTCTGAGGAATATCTTCTGCTGATCACCCAAAATCCTCGCCAAACCTAAGTGCTAAATATTTTAAAATAAAAAGCTTTTTTTGTCCTGGCTTATATAGTCATTACCTAACCTTTTCTCAAAATGCGAACATACCTAAATAGTTTAAAGTCTAAAAAAGCTGTGGACAAGACAATATTTCATCTTGTTGATTAAGTTCATGTTGTATTTTGAATAGGTTTCACAATTTTCAACTATACCACAAGATACGCTTTATTATCCGATGCATTAAAATTAAACCCCTCAGTAAATTGTTCAACACAAATTTTAAAATGCAGCTTTCCTAAAAAGTTATTGTCTAATGCTAAAAATCTATATACTATAGCAAACTGAGAAGAATGGAAGCTAATTAGTTTTAAACCGAAGATTTGCGGAATAAAACGAGGCATAAATTGGCATTTAGTCGAAGGATTTGTAATTTATAAAACAGAATAGAAAGTTTTAGCGAAAAACAATTTTATATTACGAGTAATCTAACTTTGCCTTATTTATTGTAGTTCAAAATGTAACTTAAAAGGTTTTTGACTATAAATTTTAAATATTTTAATAACATGTAGGTACTGTCAACTAAATATGTTTTTATAAAATATATTAAGAATAGGTATCCTTGTATAATTAAAAATCATAATTTATTGAGATGGAAAATACCTACATTACAAAAATCAGAAAATGTAAATTATCTTGGAAATGTATTCATTCAAATCAAATTCAAAAGTAAAATATTTGACAGTGCAATGTTCTTACAAATGATTATGTAATTAGGTAATCGATAAAACAAATGAAGAATATTGTTTTAAAAATTATTTGATTGACTCTATGCATTTGAATTTCTATCTATACCAATTTTATGAAGCAACACACTTTGTCGTATTAAATAACTTGTTTTTCCAAAGAAATTTGTGGGAAATCTAATTATTTTCATATATCATGGCTTCTTACTTTTCTTCAGGGATATTCATGTCAATATAGCAGGCAAGGTTCAAAAGAGAACTAACCACACAACTTATTACTAATAAAATATCCATAAAACTATGAAATTGGTTCCCCAGGTCATAGAAATATTATTTCGTAGGCGTTTGTCTATGGAGAGACAGCACCTGTTTTACAAATAGGTAGATTTATTTTACAGGTAGGTATATAGAAATATTAAAACTCTCAATAAATTCAATTTTCTTATTTTTGAAGAAATTTATTAACATAATCAGGATTTTTCCCATGTCTTTATTTCAATTAATTGTATTTTAAATTTCGAATATCTATTCATTAATTATAATTACGAATTTGCTATTAAAAAAAGTGTTAACTTATATGGTTTTAATCGAAACTTTATGTTGTATCATATAATGTTTCATGAGCAACATTTCTACATTCAGTCATATATCTTTTAAAAAAATTTCCTTAAAAAACGTTCTGAAAAGTGTTAACCAATTTTTAATGTAACATTTTTTATCAGAATTTATTTTGTTTCAGTTTTGTTTTAAACACGTGTTTGATGCCACGCGTATGCAAAACAAACAACTGCTTGGTTAATTGCCTGGGTATTTTTTATTGTTTTCAATGAAAGAAAACTGCAATGTATCATTTCCATAATTGAGTTAAAACTATTTTATATATAAAATTATGTATACATAGCGAAGTCGATTACTTAAGGGTATAAGCATCTCTATTTCAAATCTCCATCATTTCAGCAGAGATTTTGTTCCTAATCATTAAAAAATAGAACGGAGGTTGTATTCTGATGCTAATTTATTTCATTTAATCAAAGATTTCAACTTTTCAAACACCTTTGACAAAAGTTTCTCCCACAAGAAAGTGGGAAGACAGTTGGCAGAAACTGGCACCGATATCAAACTTTATTTATGAACAAATCTGATTGACTCAAACGCCCTCCTTATTTCAACTCTAGAATTCTACAAAGAAACTGTCTAAGAGACTGTGTGATGAAAAGTGTTGACATCACTTACGCAATGCATATAATTAGTTTGTCAGTTTGTAATATCATCACAATATGCTACTTAATTTATTTGTGAAAAATTTTAATTAGATTTAAATTATTTTGATTAATTTATTGTTTTTTTATAGTTAACTTTTAAATAATATTTACTTCTGGTATATATTATTTAACTATAAAATATTTTTGATTCATGTACTTAGATATACATAATATTCTATTTAAATTATTATATCTATTTTTTACTGACAAATTTACCTTTTATAATCAGATAATGTTCATTTCTTGCATACTACTATCTAGTACTAATCTGAAAAAATGGGATATATTATAAAATGTAATTAATTAATTATTTATTAATCTAGTAAATTAATAAATAAAACTCGCTTCTATCCGTAGGTATCTAAATGTTGCATGACATATTCCTACATAATAATCTATACTTATGTTTAACTTTTTCTAACTATATTTTTAATGCAGATCATTTCTACTTATACAAAGCTTGTGAATAAACATCTACGTATGTGCTTCGAATTTGCATCAAATAACAAGTTTTAAACTTAACGTATTTGTTGCCTGAATGATTATATTTCTGATTTCTGAAGTAGGACAGCAACTCTTCGTTATTCTGACAAAGGATTAGAAAGTAAATCCTCAGTGAAATTGCATTTTTGATGAATGTTTCTAATTTGATCTATAAAACAAAAAGTTTTGCTGTCTATAAATATTTTTATAAACAAACCAGAAGATACATCGAAAACGATAACTTTGTTTAATTTTGTTTTATTTCTATAAAAGAGTTGTTATAATTTTGCTTTAATAGAAATTTATTACAAATTAATTGAAGCGCATCGTAGAACCATAATTAAGAAATAGATATGCAACCTCAAAATTCACCTAAGCTTATTGAAATAACGGAGTGTGATAAAATGGATGACGCGGACATAGATTATATTAAGGTAAGCGTTCATTTAATTGCAATATTAAAATTTATTAACATTATAGTTTTTTTAGACAGAGTAGATGTACAACCATTTGCAGTTTTTACAAATATATACGTAAGATTTCTTCTTTAATTCTAATTTTCACTATTTTTTAAAAATCATTAGATAATTTTATTGAGATTTTTATCATGTTTTCGATTACTTTTGGTTCTATGTAACTTGCGTTTTCTGAAGAATCAGAATCTTCTATGTTTCATCTAAGGATATTGAACGATCTGCTCACAATGACTATCAAATTTATTAATGTTGACGTAAATTAATTTGACGATAGCGACATTTATTGATTTTTGTTGTTGTTTTAGAATATCTATCCAAATTTTTGTAAGCATTTTGTAATTTTGTAGCCAATTTTCTTTCTTGGTTTTGCAAAATTATACAAAATTTTTGACCCAGATCAATTTATAAAATAATTGAAATAATTTTATAATCTGATACCTATGAACATTAAAAAAATCAAGACATTGTAATTTTACTTCTTTGTTTATTTATTTTTGAGTTTAGAATCAGTTAGAAGATTTTAGCATTGCCGTTGATCCAGATATTAGAATGAGAAGCCAGAGTTCAACGTCTTTTATAATTCGAGTTGAGGATTCCATCAAAGGATTATCAAAGCTACTCAAAATTCTTGAGGTTTGTTATGAATATTATGCAACTGTTTAGCATTTTAACATTACCTATTAAGATTAATCAGTGAAAATGCGGCTTTAAAATAAGTGAAATAATTTTAGCTTGTATGAGTGTTTAGAAACAAAATAAAATGATTGAACTATTATACCAAACAAAATAGTTATATGCAATGGTTTAAGAATGTAAAGACAATAAATGTGCTATTGAACCTTAACAAATAAATTTCTGTTAAATCTATCATCCGCGATGGTAGGTTTAACAGATATTTTATTTGCCAAAGTTCATAAATCTTTGGAAACCCAGAGATTGTTTCAATCCCCAATAACGTACCTTCAATGATCTTTTATTTCAATAAATATTGATAGTTGGTATATACCGAATAAAATAATTTTAATTTATTTGCATTTATTTTTGCTTGTCAAGGATATGGATGTTGAAGTTCTGCATATTGAAACACGTCGACCTCAGAGACGTGATGAAGTGCGCGCTCTCGTCGAAGGAACCAAAGCCACACCAAGTAGTGATATTTTTGTTGATGTGGACTGTGAAGTAAGCAAATTTTTACTATCTACATCGCGTAACATATTATTACCTATTCTGTTAACTTAAAATTACATTAAAATGGCGAAGAATCAGGGAAAACTTTCCAAAGCCCTGAAAACAGACTTGGAACAAATCTCTGACATAATAAATCAAGTCTACAAGCTAACCAACATGATTCAATTAAATAGAAAAAAATAGATGCGTTGGAGGAGAAAGTGACTAAACTGAGAAAGCAAAAAGAGCAGCCTAGTACATTTGAAATTGTAGTTTTAAAAAGTGAAATTTAGAGGGCTCCTTGTACCGCACTAGATGCAATAGGCACTTTGAACAACCTGTTGCACCTCCTGACAAAATCTGTATTTCCGACATCGACAGTGATTTTAGAAAGAAAAAAGGACCAATAATTGTGAAATCCAAGGAAATAAAAAAACAAAGTTATCTTTGCTTCTCATGCCACAAAACCTTATGGACAGTTTAATAGAAAATCGAAGGATTTCAAGATGAGATAAACATAAAGACCAAAGTAATGCGAGTTTCAAGAAATGGACAGATCAAATAAACAGTACACCTAACAATCAAAAAGTTAAAAGTCAAAACCTTTAAATACCTTGGAGCAATTATAACATCATATGGAAGGTGCAGTAACGAAATCCGCACAAGGATTCCTTGCAATGGCA
>JAUYWI010028453.1:0-18617 GCA_034780595.1 Parotoplana pacifica
ACATTATTCTACTTAGCTTAAATTAAACATTTATTAGGTATATGGGTGGCGATTCTTTTTGCACTCCAGTGTATGTAGTCCTCCTGAGATAATTGCTTCGGCAGCATGCATAGCATAAAATGAAAAGTTTATTATTTTTTGGGGTGAAAACGTTTTGCTCAATAAAATTTGTGCAAATTCGATCAATTGGTACTGGGCAATGGAGAACCAACTAGGTACGTATTTTAGGAATGTAAGGTACACATAGAAAAAAATGTAGCAGTCTTTAAAAAATTAAACAGTAAAAAATAAAATCCATAAAATGTCACATTCAGCATAACATTATTAGTTGTACTATATAGCAAGTAATTTAGAATCACAATAAAAAATACATAATAATAAATATATAGGTAGGGGTTTAATCAATAAATCTAACTAGGTATAGCCTGACTCAACTAAATGACGATCGAAGGAAAAACTAAGGAAAACCTGGGTGCATAGGTACACTGTGGTTGCCACTGTTTGTCAACTTAAAAGAAACAATAACATTATCTATGTCATTTGCTTCAAAATAAAACAAAAGAAAACGAGTTAACTAAAACTGAAAGAGTAATAAATTGAGTTATTTTGAAATTACCAATTAATAAATACAGAATGGTAAAGAAAATGGCCCAAGTTTCAAAATGTACTCATTGTGGTGAGACGGAAAAAGATATCATTTTCAAGTGACATTATGATATGTGATATGGAAATCAAAGTGGGCTTCGTTAAGATTGACGTCAAAATTAAACTTTACGAAAGGGCAAACAGAAGATCGAAGGAAAACCCATTTACAGCTAGCAAAAATCCCTAATAAACTCAATAGGATTAAACCCACTGCTTCCCGGATTGATTTTTTTACAATTGCGAAAGCAAGGCTGACTGTTTAGGAGACAACAAACATACCAGGTGAGTATTCCACACATTCGATTTGTTCATTGCCATCAGTATGAACGGCAACTATGTCTCGTGCCGTCACATTAAGAACAATCCATCGACCTGTCTGAGTTCCAATGGCCACCAATTGGCCACCACCGCCTGGATAGAAGGCGGCACAATGGGCGGGATCGGACAATTCTTTGGTCCACACAGCTTGACGTGTGAGAGCATCCCAGAGAATCAATTCTTTGTCATAACCGGCAGTGATAAACTGATGCTGACTTGGATGGCAAGCCAATCCCCACAGATCTTCCGTGTGCCCTTCGACAATGGGACTGAAGTTTAAGCCCAGATTTCCCTAAAATAATAAATGCAGTAGGCATATTAATTTGTTAAAACATATGGAAATTTCATATTGCGCAAATCGTATTCTACAAACAGATTAAATGTATTTTACAAACTGAAATAATCCGATTTCATCTTTTGATAGACCGATTGGGGTTGAAAATAAGCAAGTGTAATCTCAATTGGAAAATATTTAAAATGTCAAGTTATACATCAACTAATTATACAGGAAAATTCTTCAGGCGATGGACTACTGTTTCCAAATAATGAGAGTAAACTAACAAATAATAAGGGTAAATCAACAAAGAATAGGGATAATTAAACAAAGAATAAGGGTAAACTAACAAAGAATAAGGGCCAGCTAACAAAGAATAAGGGTAAATCAACAAAGAATATGGGTAAACTAACAAAGAATAAGGGCCAGATAACAAAGAATAAGGGTAAATCAACAAAGAAGGGCCAGCTAACAAAAAATAAGGGTAGATCAACAATGAATAGAAATAAACTAAGTAAAATAAGGGAAAGTTAACAAAGATGAAACACACCTGTAAAATACAATTACGAGTAGTTCCAACCAAAATCATTCCGCCTGGACCATGGCTAAGTGTACGAACAGGACCATATTTCACGTCCAATTCAGCTTCCTGGCCACTTCGGGAATAGGAATCATCCCAAAGTACCAACTTACGATCTTTGCCGCCTCCAGAAAGCAACTGACCTTCCTTTGTAAGACAGAGAGAAAAGATACCGCCATCATGTGCAGCTAATATTGCCTGTGTAATTCGGTTACCACCTAAAATTAATATTTTAGTATCAAAGTATCAAATCAAGTTGCAAAGATGAACCTATCTAGTGTCATTTACACTTCTCAACAAAAAAGAAAAAAGACTGATGAAAGTGTATTGATTTTCAGCCTCCAATGTACCAAAAATGTTATAAAAATTGATCAAGATGTCTATAAGATATTCGTATAAGATACAAATGTCATCAATATCAATGTCTAATAAATTTGGCACCGCTAAACTAATTTTTAGACAAATGTTAAACATTCCTATCAGATTTAATAGTCTTGTGTTAGAAACAAATAACTTTTTCTGTACTATTTGAGTAAAATACACGTTCTACAATTAAACTAAATGAATTCTCAAACCACAAAAAAACTAAGAAATAATTGATAAATTTTATGGATCACAATATATATATGTTTGACTGAGCAAGTTTCAATAATTAATGACATACTTAAGCTGTTATGTAATTTAGATTTTATTTTCTTAAATATTTGAACTATTATTTTATTTATGAGCAAATAGAACATAACGCTCAGAAATTTTTTATTGCTTTTAGCATTTAAGTTAACATTACTTCTTTAATAATCTAATAAACTACCTACTTTGAAATTTTGGTCCTAATGAAAACACAGGATGAACAAAAAAAAAACTTTTGACTTTATAGATTTCTTTGAAGAAAATTACTCATGAATGTTGTCTTCTACAATTTACTGAAACACAAACTACGTCTATTTATGAAGAATTCGTTAAAAAAAAATATCATGCACGTAATTGTACAGCTTTCAAAAGAGTTGGCTGTGAATTATGCCTGCAAGTATTCAACCTCTACTAAATCCCAGCATTTTCACATCTCTTAACTTGAATTGATAATTGTATTTGCTGCAAACAAAACCTGCAAATCAAATATATATAAATTGGAGCCTAAATAAACTAATCAATAGAAGTCAAAATATTATTCCCATAAGTACTTTTTTTAGAATAAACGCCAAGTACTCCAACTAACTAAAACCATCTATCAACCACTTGATTTCATTAAACAATAAATTTGGTTGTCAAAATCCAAAGTAAACGTGAGATCGCAGATGAAATAACTAAAAATAATTTTAAAATATTCCACAAAATGATGACTGACTGACCTTTCTTCCACACAAATATATTTCCAGACGAATCTCCTGTGATAAGATCTCCATTTTCAGCAAAAGTCATGCAAAGTATAAATTTAGGCTTTTCGTATTTCTAAAATATGTACAAAGGTTATATGAATATATTAGACACTATAGGATTACACAAAGTTGCCCCCCAACCCCATTTACAATTTTGAGAGGTATGGGACATGGCCAACAAAAGTACTGTAGCTCAGAACATTGTTAATGTCAATGGTTACTTTTAGAAATAACAATATGGATAGCTTTTATCAGCATGAATAACAGCATTGCTATCTGGTAGTGGCAAACAGGTACCTACAAGACCTGATACAGAGGTGTTGTTAGAAATATTATTAAATTCAAAATGCTAAAAACTGAATGCATTGTGTGTTGCTTTAATAAAAAAATTACACTTTCTTATCAGCAATGATCCTCCAAATTTCATATCCATAATAGAGGAAGTAAATTTACCTAAATTAGTTCGCATTAAATTTATTTGGACAGATCACAGCTTGTGCAATGAACATTTTTAGACATGGTGATACCTAGGGTCAGTCTAGGAGGTGTAGAAGCAAAGTTCCAACCGGCCATATACACATTGGACAAGAAATTTGGTCGAGGAACAGTTTCACATTATTTTAACTGCCTATGTTGTTAAGTTATTCACATCGTCTTTGGTACAGGATAATCATTCCAATTAAGCATATCAATTACTTACATCAAATATGCCCTGTTTCTTGCTCAGTGTAACTCCATCCAATGTCCAGAATGCCAGGTGACCTTTGCCACAAGTAACGATTGAATTGTTTTCTAGTGGATGAAATTCTGCACCCAATACAGGGTCTGTTGAACTCTACAAAATATTAATAGCTTAGTAAATGTCAACTACTTATAACACCAAATTGTACAAATTGAATTTGAATGAGATAAAATTAATTGAATTTCATAAAAGTTATTTAAATTAACGTACATAAACATTTAAGGCAGTTTAAATGAGTATTCTTGTTAATTACAATTCCTACATAATTTTTATTTTAATCTAATCAGAAAGTAATGATTTTTCTCAATGAAGCTGACAAGAAAAATATATTGCGTAAGTATTTACTATAAATAGTGGAGCAAGTTTTCCCAATATCTAATAAAATGAAATGCAAGAAATGTAAATCTCAAACAGCAGTACCAATATAAATTCGTTAATGGATTTAATATCGCAAGTAGAAGAGTTTCAAAACATTAGAAACATACAAAAGATAACTAGATTTCCAATAAACTAAACTAACTCTTAATTTTATTCATAAAAATTTCGATGGCATCACGATATAAAAATGATTAGTTGAACACAGAAAAGTAGTGAGTGGAATAATTTTTAGCTACAACCAACAGATAACAGATAATTTATAAGATAAACAAATTGTTAATATAGTTAGGTATACTGCAACTTCAGGAACTATGTATTTGACAAAATATGGAATATTTACAACAACTAAGTAAATAGATAATTCTACCACAAAATTAAAATTATTTCACGTATCGTATTAAAATTTCTAAAAAGTCAAAAATTATCGTACACTGTTTTAAATCATCCAACAAAATGCAAGTAATTGTATGGGAAACTAATGATACTAACTGTAAACAACACTAATCAGAAAATCAATGTAATCAACGAAAATAATAAGTCATTTAATGTAAACGAACAATTTATACGTATAGGTACAATCATAAAATTGAATATCGGTAGGTAAAACAATCTGACAATAATATTATTAGCTAATGATTTAATAAAAAGATTAAATAGTCGGAACTTAAAAAAAAACAAAAAAGAATAACAGCACTATTTTCCATTATGTGAATCAATTTTTTATAAAATATGGATATTTTTTAAATAGAAGCTGAATATTAATTTGATTTAATATTTCTAATGTAAAATCTATTGTACATAATAGAGGTTACCAGCACTCAGGGGAAAAACAACAGAAGAAAATAATTGCTAAAAATATAACATAATAGCAATAAATGAAATATAAATTTAAATACACTAATCATTGAGGAAGGATTATACATAAAAATTAGCTGAAGCTGGAACTAGAAATTTATATTTAGCAAAATTTTATACATATTTAGAAAATGTTAAAGATACTAACATTAAAAACTTCAAACTTATTAACAAAAATTACACTAAACAACAGGCTTAAACGAGTAGTCTGGTTTAAAATACAAGGTGTTAAACAAAGATACTAACTTCAATGCACAAAACTAGATTTTTGTGCGATTCAAACTAGAATTTGTTCTTGACTTCATTGTGGATAACTCTATTATGGATTTTTAAATCTACAGTAACTATGTGTAACAAATTGTATACAAAATTGTATGAAGATATTAATGTAGCACGCAACACAAGAATATGACATAGGTACCTATAGGAAGCCAATTAGGGACATGTCTGTAGGTATATAGCATTCCATTCTACAAAATTATAGGCAAAAGTTGTCAAGTACAAACTTTTTGTAAAAAAAATACTGGGAATCGGACATGGTGCTCAGATTAAAGATAATATTTTTATAAATGTGTAATATAGTTGTTTCGGTCCGACAAATATTATTCCAAATATTTTTTATTAATAATAAATGATTTGACTTTTTAGGTACCACGATAACTTCCTATTTTTTATATGAATTATGAAATATCTGTCAAAATAGAAAAAAAGATTTATTTATTTAAAAAAATTAAAACAATAAGAGGATATATTGTCATGGTGCATGTGTGCACCAAATTTCTTATAATTTAATCGACCAGGTAAATATTCATAAATTAATAGTTATGTGGGATGCATTTGTAAAAATAACTTGTTGTTATGCAATATTAGAGACCCTAGCAACCGCATAGGTATAAAAAAATCTGAAAAACGAATGATTTTTGACTTCTTCCAAAATTAGTCAAGGTGTCAAATTTCATTGAGATTGGTTAATGTTTTAGATTGTGATATCGGTGTAGAAGGAAATAAAAAAAGACCAAATAAGAAACAAACACTTTTTAAGGCGTTGTATCTCCTACAAGTTTGACTGGTTTTGATAAAATGTGTCACACTTAGTCACCAGAGTCTGAAAAAAGGTGTAACATTTAAATAAACCATTTGAGTTTTAATGAGAAGTGGTTAAAAATTATCAATTTACAGCGATCCTATAAAGCCCATTTGTCAAGCCTGAGCTAACAAGCGTTGGTTTAGATAAATATATAAAATCATTTGTTTTGTACCTGTGTAGAGATTTTAGTTTCTTTTTACGAACTTTCAACACAATTTATGTAAAATAAAATTCTATTTTTTTACACAACATGCATGATAATACCGGGTATCTATCTATTGAAAGGTGAATACCTTGGTTTCTGTCTTCTTGTGACCTTTTTGCCACTCCCAGACTGAAATCACGTGTTCGTTTGCCTCATCAACGGCACATAGTAAGTCGCCACCGTCCTAAATTTATAGATACAGTTTAATTAGGAGTATGAAACATTTTGCAAAGACAAATCCAACTGTCAACTTACAGCTCTGGAAAATGCAATACAGCAGACTGCTCTTTCGAAGTCTCCAAGTCCAAGAACATGTAATGTATTCAGATTGACAGAATTCCAAATTCGAATATGGGGCTAATTGAAAGAAAATTTTACAGAGTTCATAAGTTAACTAACCTAAGATATGCTTGTGATTATAAAATAACTTGATTAGCTTGTCATAGATAGTAGATTTTCTTTTGGTATTCTTTACCAAAACTAAATCAAATCATAGAAATGAATTAAATCGATTCGATAATTTTTTGTTATTATTTTATGTTTGACTTTTAATTAATTGTTTTATACAGCTCTCATTTGAAATTACTATTAGTACGAGATGTATATAAAGACGGAATAATAATCTATGTTTCATAACACAACAAAAAAGAGAGGATTCAAAGTACTTAATCATGGCTATTGATTTGCAAAGTATTTCGAATAAATTCAGTTCTGATATTTTTTTAGTTTCAGAGTGTTGCTTTACAATGACTACCACTACTACTGATCGTATTTCTGAAATTAAAATTCCATAGTCGTAGGAACTCGATCCATAGATCAGTGTTAGTAACAACTCAAAATAGAAAACAAAAAACAATACCTTCACGATATGCACTAAAAGTTTTATAGAATACACAGATTTGCTATCAATAAATATTAAATACATGAATATCTAACTAGCTCGTATTTCTTCAGCACCTACCTTGCCCTCCTTTCTGTCGTGTCCTGCAACCTGTCCAGTGGCAATTGTGATGCGGTCAGGATGGACAGCCAAACTAAATAATAAGTCAATATCACTATTCAATTTCTTGATAAATATATATATGTAGAAATAAATATACAAATTACCCATTTTCTTTAGTAGCAAAAAAATACTATTAAGTGTTTCGCAGTTTTAGCACTATCAGCCACATAAATATTTTATTTACATATATCTTAGAAATAATTATTCATGTTAAATTGCAAACATTTCTATATCATTACATAATACATACATGTAAAAGTGACATTTATTATATACATAAAGATGGGAAGGGCCAACAATATTGTTTGTTTTTAAATTTTCCTTTGAGTCAAAAAATTCAAACGTAAAATGACAACTAAGTTAACTAAATTGGTTTATTTTAATTCGCAAATCTAATACTCATGTAAAGATAGTTATTTTTCACAGCTTGTATAACAAGATAATATTATCATGGAGAACTCGATATCAATTAAACAGACAGTTAGCTTGACTAACTTCGGCGCGCGTTATAAATTTATATTAAATAATAATTATGATATTTAAGGTTTTTGGGCAATGATTTCTGACCACATCTTACAACCTTCACTAGCCACCATAAAACAGGAAAACTGACATACATTAGAGAGCACTCTATTTATGTAATGGAAATACCTTTTGACATCGTCGTTGTGGCCCATATAATGACGTTGGGTTTGTTCTTCAATATTGTAAAGAATGACAGCGGCAGCTACAAAATAGACCACCTCTCCTGTGGGCAAGAAGTGTACGTTATTGCGACAGTCTCGACCACGGTAACCATAGCTGTTGGACATCATCAGGTTGGTTAAGACAAATAGGTTCTGCATATTTAGTATTTCTACTACTTTAGGTTTACAAGCAAAGTAAATTTTATACAAGTTATGTATTTGTTTCCGAGTTCTGAGTAGGTAACCAATATACTCGTAGTGTTCGTGTTTATTATAAAATATATTATCAGTACAACAACGAACAAAATAAATTATGTTGTTCAATCCATCGATAAGATAAAAATGTGTACAATTTTCTTTAAATCAAATAACCCAATAGTTTATATTTAATAATAAATAAAAATCAGAACTACCAAAATTGGTTTACAAAAAAATATTAAAAAATAGTAAGTCTGTTTCTTATTTGTCAACATCTTCTTGAAAAAGGGCTTCTAATAGCTTCATTTTCAAACAATCATTTTTTTTCATACAAATTTCAACAAAATCAATTCATGGAATACATGTAAGGGAGAGTAGATGAAATCCCAGCTCAGAGAAAAGAATTGAGAAAACTTGGAAATATACAAATAACATGCCTAATCCACAGAGCAGGTATGTACATAATACTATTAGAAGATTATAGGCAGATACATGACCTCTTTTAGTAAAGAATATGAGATTCTGATTGTATAGATGTCAAAATAAATCTAATAAAACACTTTAGGTATTACATAATTATATATTTTTTTAAAAGAGCTGTCTACTAAATATATTCACATGAAAACTGAATTAATCGCTGGTAGTGACACACTAAGTAACCAAATATCTAGAGAATGAGTAAAGTAGACGACACACTAACACAAAATCAGTCCCTCATTATGAAGTGATCGATGCACCTACATTACATGGTGTCCACTGAAACCAAGTAATAGGTTAACACATACCCGCGCTACCAAATAAACAGCTAAATGCTGGTTATAACCAGGCTTCGACTATCTGTCTAAAATATACAGCTACCCAAGCAACAGGAATTCAGTTACATAGAATATATTTGTACAGTAAGCGCCCAGGCAATATAATACGTAATACGGTGACTCAGTGGGAAGGGGAGTTATGCATACGTCAAAACTAGTTGCCCAAATTTATTCCGATGTACAGTACAAAATGGCATAAGTTAGACAAGTACAGATAAAATACTGCAGTCGTACAACGTAAACAAACAAAGAGTAAGCGGTTCAGCATTTGGCATGCAACAGTAGTTACTCAACTTAGATCCCACAGTCTTCATAATGAATCAATCAACTTTAAAAAATCAATATAAAATAGAAAACGGAAGTTAACCACTAATGTGCATTCATTTTTGAGTCATATTTGTTAGGAATGAACAAAAGCCTTTATCCAGGGAAATACATAAATTAGTCATCTTCAAAATCTGAAGAAAGTTCTATACTTTGTGTAAATATATTCTTATCTTTCAAATCAGACGATGTATACTCGTGGTTCAGACAAAGTAGACGACGCTTGAGATGACCTAAATTAATTTTCTTTAATCATTTCCTCTTGGCGCTGCATAGTCAACGGATTAAGTAGAACATCAACTTTATTTCACACACTGCATCTAACAATTTATTCTCTAGTATGTAGGTCACCATAATCATTTTATTAAAACAGAACCGATAATTGTGTAGTTGACGAAGTCGGATAAAAAAGCAGAGAAAATTCAGAAAAAGCGTCTATACACTATCAATACATTTTCTGTTTTTATGCCACTTCAGTTTGGCTAGTTCTAATATTATACTTAGAATGTACTAAAAATTTTAACATAAAAAACAAAATATAATGGATTTATTTATTATTATTAAGTGAAAATATATTCTGTTTATAAAAGAGCACTGAATCAATTATTTAAATGTTCGGTTAGCAAACTCAATAAATCAATTTTGCAAAAAAACTTCTGTCCACCACAAATCAATAAAAGTTTGAAACAGAAAAAGGTGATCCAAATCGTTTGCAGAGATACATTCATTTGAAAGAATAGGTTAGTGATTTATTTTCGTTGTATATCGCTTGTAATAGTCCAATAAATGAATTTAAAATATTTGATGGAGGAACATTTAAAAAAAATCAACCATTGTTAAGAAGTGTCTGTACCCACCTATCTGATCCCAAATAGGCAATGCAACAGCTTAGTACTAAAATAGAAGCGCTCAATACGGATGTATTCCAAAATCGCTATGTTAAAATCATCATACACAAAAGAACACAAAAAGTGAATAATAATTGATAAACAAAATTACAAGTACGTTATTATGAATAATTTACCAAATATGTGTGCTATTAAATTTGCCATCGGCATACCTGTATCCAAGAAATCTGATCAGCATCTTTTGCAATATGCAAAACAATTATGTAAAATGTTACTTAAATATTTTTTTATATCATAGAATCACATATCGGTGGAATAATCTTTGTCTACATTGAATTGACTTTAGAATTAACCTGTCGGTCTCACATGTAATCTCTCTGAACAACATTAAAACAATGACATTTTTCAAAATTAACAATACAACGGAACAGTAGCTGATACTACCTACTGAAAGTTCTTTAAATATTCCTATTTTCACATATGATAAGATCAAATAGAATCCCTTTGATATTTACCACTTCATTTCATATACTTTGAACAAAATAAATATATTCAATAAACATACGTAGTACCAAAATTGTGATTATCACAAAATCAGTGGAATATAAAATATTCGACCCTCATCAATTCACGTAAAGGATACACCCACTCCAATTTGAGTTTTTCAGCTGGAGCTTCCAATGTGCTCTTGACATCATATTCCTCCATCATGTGTGACTGGGGAAGATACATACTGATAGCATGGCCACGAAGATAGGTGCGAAGAAGACCCTCATCTAAAAGTAACACATTAATTAAGGATTGGATTTAGCATTTTATTCATAATTATATATATTATATATTCATCATTATATAAAATTATATTTTCTTGCACTTCAAACAAATTAAAATATTTGATGTTGAAAGTTAAATAAGGTACTATGCTGTTGGTCAAACTGAAAAGACATCATTTCTTCAAAAGATCTACACAATAATTCTACCTGCCACCATATCAATCGACACCCACCATGTAAGTAACTTGCAGACGTAGCTTATATTACAAATGCAGACTATTAGTATAGTTGAAGAAGAGAGAAAATTTAAAACAACGTATACTTTAAGACAGGAAGATAACAATAAAACGTC
The DNA here is from genome assembly GCA_034780595.1 of Parotoplana pacifica. Classification (NCBI taxonomy): domain Eukaryota; kingdom Metazoa; phylum Platyhelminthes; order Proseriata; family Otoplanidae; genus Parotoplana; species Parotoplana pacifica. The sequence goes on from JAUYWI010028453.1 coordinate 11,460, forward strand.
TACTCAATGGAACAGCAACCATGCATCTACAAGGTAGGTTCGCACGTATATCTGTTAGAGGGTTAGCATCATACAATAATTAATCAATAGGTAATGAAAAGTATGGCTCTTTCTTTGTCTGTAGTATAACAAATACACACACAAGTAGTTTGTCTTATGGCTAGGCAATACCGACACAAATAAAAAGTATCAATAGTACTAATCACAACAACAGTTTAATATCAGTTACAAAAAATATTGTCTTCTAGCTACACAAAAAACAACAGTAGAGATAACTTGATGCCACTGGTCTTGGTGATGCTTTAAAATGATCCAATTTCTGGAAATATTATTGCACATTGTTTGTTTTTATATAAATTTCCACATGTAAGAGTCTACTTGCTGGGGTCAAATCAGATGGCCTTAAAAGGCAACGGTCCATATAATTCTCTTTCAAGTCCACAAAAAAGTCTTATAAACACATAGTTTGTTTAGTCCAAGAAACTTGAAATTTTCTATCTTGACTCTGTTCTAGATATCAACATGCGCACATTATACCTTCATGATAATTAAATTATTAAATACTCTAAACCTGGTACATTAAAAAACAAACATTATTGTTCATATTGGTAACTACAAAAATACATAATAATCATTAAAAAAAGATTGACTACATAACTACTAAATTTATTAATAAAATAGATACCGGTACATTTTAGGACAAGTATCAACAATTGATAACTCTTCTAAAAAATAATTCATTAAAAGTCAGATACAGCACAGATTTAAAAATAAACATAACCAGATAGATGTGTAATCAAGGTAGAATTATATACACACACAAAACTACTATCATAGCTTACATTGTTACTCGAAAAAATGCCAACGTTTTGCTTTTCCAAAAATAGACATGTGTTAAGCAATCATCTTATTATGTAAATACGAGTATAACAATAAATTACAACCCAAATTATCTAGATTAGGTACGTTATTGTAAAGCCTAATATCTACTCAATTGCACACGGCATTTAGCAATAGACAACTACATAATATGCAAGATACTCGCACAATTCACACATACTAGAGATATTAACTTAGCCCGGAAGTGACTCCATTGAAAACACCGGATCAGAGTACATAATTATATATATGGTAATGGATCAATAACACCAACAGAGTAGACAATTTTAAATACACAAACATAATAATATATCTTCCATATGTAATAAATTTTATAGGAATTTTTTGCTCTTAGAATAAAGATTGATCGTTGTTAGTTGTCATACATATTCCATAGGTAAAAAACGTAATTAAATATCTTTCAGTAAATAAGGTAAATGCTGTTTTGTAAGGGAGTACACATTCAAAAATTAAATTAGAAACCCATTTATAATTATTAAAAAGTGCATCAAAATCAATGTAGTAGATGGTGATAGAATATACATCTTTTTAATCGATTAGATAATTGTTAATAAAAGATCAAAGTGTCACGTTATATTTTCCGAAATAATGAAAAAAATCTACCCAGCTATCATAGCTGCAGCTTTAAAATGATCGGAAAGATAAAAAAAATTGAATTATGACAAGAAAATATTTCGTGATCTTTTGTTTGCATACAAGTATGCTATCCATAAAAATAATACATAAGTTCATTGAACGCAGCCATGAGCTTTAAATGGGTTAATAATTGTGAGCAGCCAATAGGGTTGAGAACATAACAGTTTTATAATGAAGCATACCAACCTGGTTTAAAAACTGCCCCTTCGGCTAATAAATAATGCAACAAAACAGTAAATGGAGTTATGGTATAAAGATTACAAATATCTAACCCCTTTCTAGATAAATCAAAGTAGAACTAGATTGGGGTTCTGAGCAATCTGTTAGAAAATCTTCTTGCAGTTCCAGGGGCCAAATTTATAAAGCACTTTCGCTACTCAGTAGCTAATGGTTATTAGTAAAATTAAATTGGATTTTCTAAAAAGTCAGTAGTTTGTAGTAAATCTAAAATAAACTTTCTTCGCAATTGTTCTACTTAGGTTCCTCATTATTTTGCGGAGTTTCTTTGAAATCGAAACATTTTTCCTTAACCTTGTTTTATAAAAGGCTTTAAAACGCTAACTTTAGAGTGTTTTTCGGAATTATCCTTTTCTAGAATTCTAAGATAAACTTCGTGTCTTCGTCGGTCAAAATAATTTCTTGTTCACTTAAATTTGTTGAAACTGCTCGTCCTAAACCAGAAATCATTTCATTCGTATATTATCAGTTTAGCAATGTTTTTTACTTTCTTTCATCTTCAGAATTAGCTTTAACCCTTGATGGATAAGTGTGTGTCTGTGGTGGAATTTTCATACTTCCCATGTTTGGATTGGGCTGAAGTTTCAAAGTACGTTGGAAAGATTCATCGATAGATTTTTTTGTAAAAAAATGATAACGGCACCAGGTCCAAAAACTAAAGTTTTTCCGATTTGGTGTGTAGTCCACTAGGTACTCAGTAACAGAAATCCATAAATAATTTTAAATAAATTATTGATTTTTTGACTAAAAAAATAGATAATTTTGTCAAAATTACCTAAATACAAACAAACATCTTATTATGCTCAAATTTGATATTTATAAATTGGAAGGTATTAGAAACTTGGATGCCTCACTTTTATGGTAGCTAGTCTATGAGGTCCAGCATATTGGGGCAGCTCCATTGTTTTTAAAACTTGAATTTATTCACATATAAATGGCTCTATTTGGAATGAAAATTGAATTACAAAAAAAGATTTTTAACGCATTGGCTGGGTCCAGTCCAAACATCAGTGGACCTCAATTTCTTAATTTGGATAAAGCCAATGACATTTTATTTGGCACACTTACCAGATAAAGAATAGATGAGCCAAATATGAAGGCATTACAATGAACTAATCATATTTTATTAGGAAATTGAGTTTTCTATTTTTCCTATGTAAATACATAATGGATTTTCATATATGGGTAATTTTGGATTCCAAAAATCATATTTCTTGTTGTTTTATTTAACTGAAAGCATCAGTTCCATATGCATTGTGAAAAGTAGATTTCAGAATAATAAAAAAATCTACGTTAAAACAACTGTTCCCTATAAGAGATATTGGCTATTTAAAAGATTGGTTTGTCAAAAAAACTTCTATCTTCAAGGCGGCTGTATACTAATTTCATAAACTGATCACGGTCCAAAAGTTTTGAATTTATGTGATAAATTTCAGCATGATGAGATAAGCCATAATTAAACAGACGGACTTAAGTACATTGTAAATACACTGAAAGTGTTGTCAAATAAAAATAATAATGAGTAAAACAATACATCACTTTAGACATAAAAATGGCTCAGAGAAAGCTCTATGGACACAAACAAAACCCCAAAGTTTAATAGAATTGATACTATGGATTCTAAATACAAATAGAAAATTGTAGAAGTTCTTTCAATACAACATTAGCTTGTTTCTGATTTAATAAAGCAGAAACGGATATGTCTAAGCCTATAAGATAATGAGTCTAATATACATAGAACTTCTAAAATGGGAAAATATTCGACAGCTATAAGTCCAACAATTTGAGACTTAGATAACCCATATTTAGTCATTTTATTGACCTTTGCAATATGAAGTATTTGTGCAAATTTCATTGTAATCGTTGTGCATTTTTTAAACTATATGTACTTTCTAAATGTTAGCCATTTTTTATAAAATTGTTTCTTTTTTATTTCTTCATTGCCAATTATGGTACCTAAACCTTAACCGATATATCTAGAAATGTCTTAGTGACAACTGATACCTATCAAAGGAATGATATTTAACCATTTTTGAAAATTCTTTTGCTTATTTTTGCAGCTTACTCGTAAGTATCAAACCTCTGTTGTTACTGTAACTAAACAGAACAGTATTATTTTGTACTTCTTTAACTTAAAAATAATCTAGCAGACGAACCATATGCCCCCTATTAATATACTTTCTTCGGTAATATCATCTTTTAATTTTTATGATGTTTTAATATATTACTTGTTGCTAGGGCGTCATATCAGAAAAGTTAAAATGGTTTCTAGTGTCCGTTAGTCATTTAATATAAATGACTAACAGACACTAGACACCATTTAACTTGCTGATACGATGCCCTAGCAACCGCCTAGCAACAAGTAATATATTAAATCATCAAAATTAAAAGCTGATATTACCGAAGAAATTATATTAATAGGGGGCACATGGTTCGTCTGCTAGATTATTTTTAAGTTAAAGAAGTACAAAATAATACTGTTCTGTTTAGTTACATCAACAACAGAATTTTGATACTTACGAGTAAGCTGCAAAAATAATCAAAATAATATTGGTCAAAAGAATTTTCAAAAATGGTTAAATATCATTCCTTTGATAGGTATCAGTTGTCACTAAGATATTTCTAGATATATCTGTACATAAATAGAATAATGTTACTATTTTAAAGCTAACAAAGGCGAGAAAAATAAAAGGCATGCAAAATGGTACAATTAGAGACCCACGTAATGCTAAACTAACAATACACATAATGATAACATTAGTTAACAATAGTTTCAAAATGTTGAAATTATTAATTTATGATTATCGCTTATAGTGGATTTCGACTTTGTTAGCTCTAGCATGTTTACAGAAATACCTACTAATTAATTAATAACATCTAATGAAAACATATCTAAACAGGGGAACGATAACTAATCATTTTTTACATTTCATTTGTATTAGCTAACCGACTTTTTGATCTTTTTTAACCGATGCCATTTACTATTAAAATATTGGAAGCTACATATAGCATCAAATAAAACCAAGCAACTCAATGCATGTATCACAAGATTTACTTGTAGTAAATCAATTGATGTTCCTACAACTCGTACTAATTTTGCTAATAAATCACGCAAAGATGTCAGAGCTATTTATTACTGAACAACATTTAATGTTATTGCAAGCACTACAACAGGAATATTACATAATTACAAATTTCCGGTGGCACTATTGAAGTCAGAATGTCTTAATATAAACTGCAAAATTTTATGTACTTTTATGTTTTATTTATAAATAAACCTGAGATAGGGTATGTTTACAATTATCAGTAATCAATTACCTTTTATGAAAACTGCATCTTTCATACTAAAAATACAAACACAATACATAAAATTAATATTGAGTAATAAATTCCAATGAGACATTAACTAGGCTAACCAATCTAAGTAGACACAAACACTAAAATAACTTTTAGATAATAGAAAGCCTGCAACTAGAAGCAATCAATCTACATAAAACGCCATGAAATAACATAAGTAAAACATATTATTATTACAATATTTATTTATTTTAAATCATAACTGTCAGAAATTGTAAAGTTATAAACAAGTATACTTGAAAAAATGATACTTTACTGTTTTCAACAAACCTAAAAAGTTCATTTCTGCTAAGTAACTGAATTTTTAAAAAATAAATAAATAATAATTAAAAAATCATGTTTAATTAACAAATAATGAACTAAACTATTATGTAATAAGATGCCAAAATATAAGGTTTTGTGTTCCCAACAAAAAATATAAATGTATAATAATAATAACATCAGTAGCACAACATAAAATGCATAGTTTGAAGGGCGTGCAAGGTGACAACTATCAAGAAATACCGACCTGGACTGTCTTTGAGGTTTATTCAGGGATAAATTCACCATAGAGGAACTTCTGTAACAAGGGGGTAGGACAAGACACAAGTCTAAGCAATACTAATTTTAAGAAAAGAGATACATACAAACATAGCAAACTAATTTAGCTATTTCTTTGGTTATATGTAGCTATATATGGGACATCACTCAAAAGAAATATCCAGACTTCAAGTGAAGTCGATAAATATCACCAAATAATGAGATCATGCACTATCACTGATCGATAATAACTTTTATGAATTCACATGAGGTAATATTCGAAAGCTGTGGGATTGCACTATATAAACCCTTCAATGGTAATTCTTTTCGATAAATATGTATTGCAAGTATAAATAAACAATATTCTAAAACCACACCAAAAATTATTACATACAGCACCTTTTTTAACTGGGGGTAAATATAAATATTAGGTAAAATTTGCACAAGAAATTAAACAATATAATACTCGTACCATACCTACAAAAAACCAAACCCCTTAAACTAATTCATTACTAATCCTAAGCTGAGGAATACCTGAACCACATTGAATGAAACTGGACACTTGCTTTCTAACAAACTGATCAAAACTGAATTATAACAACAATTTTAAAGTAAAACGTTGTCGATATATCTTGAATTTACAAAGAAAACAACCACCAAAATCAAGTATCCAATTTGTCGCACATGAACCAAACAAAGAATTTGTAAATAGAAGTTTCAATTAGTTCAACTTGCGTATTATCGAAAATATAAGTCGAATTCGTCAAATCCGATTTCTTATTGGAAGTTGACACTGGAATAGGCGAGCCTGTCATTATAGCTCTCCCACCTGGCTTCCAAGCTTTTTGCACCGGTGGTGGTTTGCTAATAGCCTGCTGAATGATGCCACAACATTCCATTCTACCTAAACTGCTCGATCTACCAACTGGCTTGGATCCACTACTACATAAAAAAGAATTACTTAGTGGGTGTATCATATTCTCCTCTACATACTTGCCAGGCGGATCGGTCTTCCTCGGGCGGGGCGAGGCTAAATTCATCTTACGGGAACCACCTGGCGCTCCAACAGGCGAGGAAGGCACATCTGAAGTGCTCGAACCGCTTCCACGTTGTCTTGTATTTGTTAAGGCAGAGGATGCAGGTCGTCGAGGAGTGGCCGCACTTTTGGGGCCAGAAGCTAAAATAAATTTCATCACGTTTTGTAATAATTTTAATTCGAATTTAAAGCGTTAATGATTAATATCACATTTGTATAATGTAAATTAAATCGCTAGGGTATGAAGCAATTAGGGATTTAAAATTGATTATACATACTCTGGAGTGCAAAAAGAATCGCCACCCACATACCTAATAAATGTTTAATATAAACTAAGTAGAATAATGTTAAATAATCAATCAATTATGTGGTGGCCCTAATGAGGGCCGTTTACGAGTTCTCAAGGGGAAGGGAGGGAGGGAAATAAGACCTCAATAGTGAGTGCTGCCACCATTACTCTGAATAACTGCTCT
>JAUYWI010028564.1:0-18615 GCA_034780595.1 Parotoplana pacifica
TCAGCAATTATTCAGTTTCATTCAAACATTTGATTTATTCAGAGTTCAGAGAAGCAATAAACAATGTTGAATTATTATCAAATCACACAATTAATGAGAGTTTGATAATTCATCCAAATGCATTTCCACCTAATACTATGCTTTCTTTTAATGTATCCTTAAGATATGGAACAGAATTACCAGTCACTTATGAATGGGATTTTGGAGATAACAATGGAAAACAGAATTATTCAGAACCACATCAAATTCATAAATATGAACAAATTGGAACAATTGATTTTTTTGTTCGAATATTTCATCCCAAAGGTCAAATAATAACCGGACGTACTTTAGAAATTGACTATATTATTGATGTTTTGAATATCATTTATCCAGATATTCATGTTTCAAGAAATGTTTCTGTGAATATTTATCTATTCGTTAAAGAAGCTTCACGGTTTAGCGTTAATGTAGATTATGGAGATGGAACAACTCCACTCATCTTACGTTTTGAAGACATTTGGCGACATTCTGTTAATGGAACTATTGAACTAAATCATGTATTTCCTTCAATTGGTGTGTTCTTTGTGAATGTTACAATTATAAATGCCATTAGCATCTGGACAAATATTCAAGAGATTCATGTTTACAATCCACTTGATGAAAGTAGTATTATTTTGAGCTTTTCAGAGAAAAATGGATATTTACCAAATGTTCCTGCACGAGTGAATTATACTTTCAATTACATTGGGCCTACTATTAATATTCCAACCAATGTGACAGCAACTTTGTATTATCATGATGACAATAATAACATATCTATTCCATGGAACTTATCAAATAATATAATTACAACTTCACATAATCATTCACAGTTTGGCACCTATGAAATCATCATTGAGTTACGAAATGCAATCTCTAACTTTACTGAAGCGATGACATACGAGGTTGATGAAATAATCGACAATCTAATTTTGATTTCTAATAGATTTTCCTCTCCAATCTTTGAAAATGTTTTATTTTCATTTTATAAACAATTCGGATCTCGAAACAATTATACTGTTACATTTGGTGATGGGACATCCTTCTTCATTCCATTTAATGGCACTGACTATAATCTAACATTTGTCCATAATTATACAATGATCGATATTGTAATCCCAAGAATCACTGCAGTTAATAGTGCCTCATCCAAAATAGTTGATCTATCTCAACCGCTATATATTCAATATAAAGTAAAAGACTATTTGCTTATTGGAGTATATGAGAACTTATTGAATCGAACTACCAATTTGACAAATGATCCTGATATGAGATTTGCCATTTGTATAAAGAACAGTACGTATACGAAGGAGCCTCCCACAGATGTGTCATATGTCATTGATTTTGCAAGTGGATCTTCGACAATTACTGCTAATGGAACATGTGTTTCTGAAGATAATTTTGTTGACATAACTGTGATTTCACTTTGTCAGGTAATACCAGATTATCGATTTTGTACTTTAACACCAGCATATCGTTATGACAGTGCTGGTGAATTCAATGTGACGGCAAGATTATATAATTTAATCAGCAATTATTCAGTTTCATTCAAACATTTGATTTATTCAGAGTTCAGAGAAGCAATAAACAATGTTGAATTATTAGCAAATCACACAATTAATGAGAGTTTGATAATTCATCCAAATGCATTTCCACCTAATACTCTGCTTTTTTTTAATGTATCCACAAGATTTGGAACAGAATTACCGGTTACTTATGAATGGGATTTTGGAGATGACAGTGATAAAGAGAATTCTTCAGAACCATATCAAATTCGTAAATATGAACAAGTTGGGACAATGAATTTTAGTGTTCGAATATTTCATCCTGAAGGAGAAATAGTTACCAGACGTACTTTAGAAATTGATTATATTATTGATGTTGTTAATATTACCTATTTAAATACAGATGCTGCTCGCAATAGATCATTTGAAATTAAACTTTTTCTCAAAGAAGCTTCAGGATTCAGTATCAATGTAGATTATGGAGATGGAACAGCACCACTGTTCTTGATGTTCGAAAACATTTGGCGATATTCTGATAATGGAACTATTTGTTTAATTCATAGATTTCCTGAAATAGGTTACTTTATAGTGAACGTAACAATTTCAAATTCCATTAGCTTCTGGATGAATATTCAAGAGATTCATGTTTACAATCCAATTGAAGAAGATATCCTGTCTGTGTTCGCTACTGACCCAAATGAAATTTTTCCGGATAGCTCTGCTTTGATCAATTATTATTTAACGTACGAAGAAGATGATGATATTCCTATAAATGTCACAGCTACGTTTCTATTCTTTGAAGATATGACTACAACACAAATAGGCGTGCCATGGACTATAAATAATAGTAACGTCTCATTTTCTAGGAACTACTCAAATTCTGGCACCTATTTTACAAACATTGTGTTTGAAAATATCGTTTCAAGAATTTCAATAAATGTTAGTTTTAATGTGGATTATGCTATTCAGAATATATCTTTATATTCTAGCCATGCAAGCATCACTTTTCATGATGTTTCCTTGTTTGCCGAAACGACTGAGGGATCTCGTGTCAATTATCTGTTGGATTTTGGTGACGGTAATTCTCAATATTTTGCTTATAATGGAAGTGAATATAACTTCTCTGTTTCACACAACTATACATATGTTCAGCATGTTGTTGCTACAATAATGGCTAATAACAGTGTCTCAACAGTGGATGCTTCGCTTCTAATACCGATACGGGTACAAAATGAGGCCAAAGATTACAAATTAGTCGGTAACTCCACTTCTCTTTTACTTCGTTCGAGTAACACAACAGAAGTTTCTGATATGATGTTTGCCGTATGCTTGAAAAGAACTACGTATCTGAATGATATGCCAACTGATGTCTCGTATGTTATTGACTTCGGCAGTGGTTCTGTACCCATTCTAGTAAATGGCACGTGTGCTTCGCCATCTAATTTTCCTGGTCGTATGGAAGTTTCGCTATGTCAACGTGAACCAGAATTTGAATTCTGTACCTTAACACCAGCCTTTCAGTATCATAATCCCGGAGAGTATGAAGTTTCTGCTAGATTTTTTAATTTAGTTAGTAACTTTACGACTAGTTTTACACATTGGATTCTTTCAGAGTTTATTGAGACAAGAAACATGGCCCGAGTTCATCCAAACTATACCGTTGTTCCAGAATTAGCAGATGAAACTGCCAACTTCCCCCCTGACATTCCCATCTATTTTAATATGTCATCAAGATTCGGAATGGAATTTAACGTTACATACGAATGGGACTTTGGAGACGATACTGAAATTTTTCGGACTCAAATTCCATTCAGTATTCACACTTACAAACATATCGGCACCTATAATTTAACCATTCGTGCATTTCATATGGAAGATGAAGTGAAAGTGTCAAATAAAATTGAAATCGACTACATGATTGAAGCAGAAAATGTGACCTTTCACCGGACAAATGTACAACGAAATGTTGGCACAAGCATCAAATTGCATCTTATTCGTACTTCACGGACCAATTTAACAGTATCTTATGGGGATAGTTCTCAAATTGTCTCAACTTATTTGACAATATGGCATTATGATAACAATGGTTCAATTAGTCTTGACTACAATTTTCCTGAAGTTGGAGTTTATCTTGTCAATATCACTCTAGAAAATGCCATTAACAAAATCGAATTTCTGCAAGTAATACGAGTTTTCAATCCCGTGGTGCAGCATTTGATAAGCGTCTCAAATAGCATTCCAAATATAATTTTACCTACCTTACCAGCATCAGTTAGGTTCTTCTTTGTGTATAATGGATTGGATATTAATATACCCACTAATGCTACTGCCACAATATTTTATACTCATGACAATGTTTACCAAAATGTCAGCATACCTTGGGTTATTGGTCAAAGAAACATTTCACATAGCAGACCCTATCCGACATACGGTACCTATCAGGTCAGTATGGTTATAAGTAATGCTATTTCAAGCGTATCGTTGCAGTTGTTAACATTTGAGGTGGACCAAATAATTCTTGACTTGAAAATTAGATCAGCTCGTGGCGCGATTATATTTCACAATATTCCGTTGGTAATTTCAAAGAGCTGGGGCAGTAGAATTAATTACACTTTGAATTTTGGTGACGGATTATCGACGGAATTAAATTATAATGATAACCATGTTGTACCAACTGTTGAACACAATTACACTACCATTGAGAATGTGAACGCCATATTAATCGCTCGGAACAGTATTTCTGAGGTTTCCACATCTTTTAGACGACTATTGCATGTACAATATGTTGCTAAAGATTACATGGTGCTCGGAGTTGCAGAAAATTTCCTCCAGCGACCGGGCAATTTGACAGTCATTCCACAGATGCAATTTGCCGTTTGCATCAAAGAAGACACATATGAAAATGAAAAACCAACAGATGTATTTTATATTGTTGAATATAATGATGGAAATATATCCAGTGTTTCAAATGGCAATTGTGGACTAGAAGCTTTATTCAACAGTAGCTTTTTATATCCGCTTTGTCAACAGAAATCGGGCTTTAAAATGTGTACACTAACACCAGCCAATATGTATCGTAAACCTGGAGTCTTTAATGTTAAAGTACACTTTTATAACTTGGTGAGCTATTATTTAGCTTCTTTCGATCACATTATTTATTCGGAATTTGTCGGGACGGAGTTGTTAGCCAATCTATTACCAAGTTTTCAGTATCCTAGCGATTTTAAACCAGGTTATGGATTTTCCAACAATACACCGATTATATTCAATGTGACCGCCCAATTTGGGCTAGAACTGCCTACTCATGCTCACTACGAGTGGAACTTTGGTGATGGATCAGACCTGGTAAACACCTCTGTACCTTACACTGTTCACAACTATACCTACGTCGGAAACTACACCGTGCGAGTGCAAGTATCACATCCTTTTGATAAAGTAAATGTCAGCAAAACGATCCATATTGATCACATGATTGAGGTACTGAATGTCACCTACCAGCGTATTCATGTTCCACGTAATGTTACAACTAAAATGGATATATTTCTTAAATTAGCAAGTAGTGTTCATATTTTTACCAACTACGGAGATGGATCACCTGGTTTAAGAATATATCAAACTTTGTGGAATTATATCGACAATGGAACAATTGATGTTAGCTACAACTTTCCTATCACTGGTGTCTTCTTTATAAATATGACTTTGATGAATACAGTTGGCACTGTGACCATTGTTCAAGAAATCCACGTTTATAATCCTCTGGTGGAGAATGAAATAACTATTACGGTTACTGATCCCAATGCTATTCTTCCCGAAACATCCGCTGAGGTGACCTACATTATGCAGTACAAAGGCTTGGACATTGACATTCCAACGAATGTGACTGCTATATTTACTTATCACGACACCATAAACACGTACAATATGAGCGTTCCCTGGACGTTATCCATGAAGAATATCAGCAACTTCAAAAACTTTTCAGACTTTGGTACTCACATCACAACAATTCAGCTAATAAATAAAATTTCTGGTTATTCTCTTAACATTAGTTTTAATGTGGATCGTGTTATTTTGGATTTAGACATTCGAACTACATTGGCAGTTATAATTTTTCAAGATTCGACCTTTTTTATTACGAGAAGTTGGGGCTCTAGAATAAATTATACCATAAATTACGATGATAATTCGACCGCATTTGTGTCATATAACGGCACAGAATACAATCCAATTTTGGTGCATAATTACACTTCAATTCTAAAGGCCAATGCCTCAGTATTCGCAGAGAACACTGTGTCAACAGCTACTGCTCATCTCTCAGAACTACTGAATGTGCAATACATTGCCAGAGATTATGAATTAATTGGAATTGCTACAAATCTTCTCAATCGCTCCACTAATTCCACAATCTATCCTAGTATGCAGTTTGCTGTTTGTTTAAACAAATCTGTCTACTTGAATACAATGCCGACTGATGTTTCTTTTATCATTGATTACAATGCAGGAGGTTTTCCCATTTTAGCTAATGGTATCTGCACACTGCTGGATAACAGCACTGACAGGGCAGCAATGGTTTCTTCCTTGTGCAGTTCTATTGATTATCGATTTTGCACCTTAACACCTGGTTTTTACTATGACAGACCTGCTGAATATCAAGTGGTCATACGTCTTTTTAATATAGTTAGCAATTATACAACTATTTTCATTCATACGGTTTATTCAGAATTTGTAGACACAGTTATTCATCCCTATTCAAACCGGACTTCCGACTGGAGTGACATTCTCAGTGATGACGGTTTTCCTGGCTTTCCTGATAACAAATCCGTCTATTTTAATTTAACTTCATTGTTTGGTTTTGAATTGCCAGTAACCTATGAATGGAATTTTGGTGATAATACTGCCCTTGAAAATACAACTATTCCTTTTAATTCGCATAAATACTTATTAAAAAATACTTATATATTGCAAGTAAGAACGTTTCATGCAGCAGATCAAGTAATAGCAACCAAAGAGGTCGACATTGATTACATTATTGAAGTGATAAACATCACTTATCAACGTATCCATGTGCAACGAAACGTCACAAATAATATTGATATATATCTTGAAAGGGCAAGTCGATTCAATGTTACGGTTGATTATGATGATGGATCGCCTTTGGTTAAGATCTACCATGATGAATGGCGGTACCTTCAAAATGGAACCATTGACATCAGTTATGTGTTTCCACACGTTGGTGTGTTCTTTGTCAATGTTACATTACTCAATTCGGTGAGTTACGTGAACTTAATTCAAGAAATTCATGTTTATAATCCGCTTGTCGAGAATGAAGTGGAGATATCAGTTACTGATCCAAATGGAATTTCTTCTACTAAACCCGCTGAAGTAACGTACTTTATGGAATATATGGGTCTTGATAAAAACCTTCCGACCAATGTAACAGCTGTATTCAGCTACCACGATTCGATTGTATCAAATATGAGTGTACCATGGACCTTGTCAGAGAGAAATATCAGTCATTCTAGAAATTTTTCGGACTATGGGACACATTGGACAACAATTGAATTACTAAACAAAATTTCAAATTTTTCTGTTAACATCACATTTGATGTAGATCAAATAATTGAAAAGTTAGCAATACATTCCCCAATCGGAGCGGAAGTGTTTTTTCCTATTGAAGTGACAACATCAAGAGACTGGGGTTCCAGAATAAACTTTACATTTAATTTTGCTGATAATTCCTCCTCTGTTTTCATACCTTACAATGGCAGTCATGAGAGTCCAAGTATGACTCATATCTACAACAATGTTCAAATTGCTAATGCTTCTATTTATGCCCGTAACAGAGTATCAAACGCTATCTCATATGTAGTCCATCCAATTCATGTGGAATATAGAGTAAAAATGTACCTGATGGTTGGGAGGCCTACACACCTATTACTTCGATCAACCAATTCTACAACTATACCCGGGATTATGTTTGGCGTTTGTCTTGATTATAATACATACACTTACGAGATGCCGACTGATGTGTCATTTTTGGTTGATTATGATGCTGGAATGTTGCCAGAGAGAGCAAATGGGTCTTGTGTTCCAGACACCTATTTTCCCAATAGCACCATAGTTCCACTTTGCCAACTGCCTGGATATTTGTTTTGTGCACTGACGCCACCATACTTTTATGATACACCTGGAGAGTACAATATAACTTCCTTAATATACAATTTTGTAAGTAATTTTTCTGTTACAATTAAGCATACCATATATTCTGAATTTATTGACACAGAAATTTGGGCTAGTCTTCATGCGAATGATTACTTGATTAATCCAGATTTAGCCAACTTCCCTGGATTTCCAATAAATAGAACCATATATTTCAATATTACATCCAGATTTGGATTAGAGTTGCCTGTGGTATATGAATGGAATTTTGGAGATGGCACTGCATTGGAAAACACTACAGTGCCATTTTTAACTCATCTATTTGACAAAGTTAATACCTATCGAATGGAAGTGCGTGTGATGCATATTGAAGATGAAATCACCGCAGTGAGAATGATTGATATTGACTACCTCCTCGATGTGGCCAACGTCACATATGAAGCTCTTCACATTCCACGCAATGTTACCAACCAAATGGACTTGTATATTAATAGGGCAACTCGTTTCAATCTAACTGTAGAATATGATGATGAATATCCTAACTTCCATAGTTCACATCATTGGTGGGAATATGTTGATAATAGCACAATTGATATTAGTCACGCTTTTCCAGTTGTTGGAGTTTTCTTTGTCAATGTAACGTTAAACAATTTAGTTTCTCTCATATCTTTTATACAAGAAATTCATGTTTATAATCCTCTTGTGGAGAATGAAGTAGCCATTCGAGTCACTGATCCCAACGGAATTCTTCCCAAAGCACCAGCTGAGGTGACCTACTTTATGCAGCATCAAGGATTGGACATCAACATTCCAACCAACGTGACAGCCATCTTTACTTACCACGACACTATGGAGCACTACAATATGAGCGTCCCTTGGACGACATCCATGAAAAATATCAGCAACTCCAGAAATTATTCAGAATTTGGCACATATTTCACTACAATTGAGCTAATAAATAAAATTTCCAGATGTTCGATTAACGTCAGCTTTGAAGTGGATCATGTTATTCAAAATCTAAATATTGACAGTTCGCTTTCAGTTATAACTTTCGACCTAGCCACTTTTTTCATAACCAAAACGTGGGGTTCTAGAATAAATTATACAATCAATTTTAATGATGGACTGTCAGAATTTTTACCATACAATGGAAGCGAATTCGAACCAATTATTCAACACAATTATACCGCTCCACAGACTGCAAACACAACAATTACGGCTTTAAATAGTGTTTCAACGGTTCTTGCATTTCTGGACGAACCAATTCATATAGAATACGTAGCAAAGGACTTCATTCTGATTGGAAATTCAACCAGCCTGTTGCTCCGTTCAACCAATTCGACGAATGTGGCCGACATGAAGTTTGCGCTGTGTTTGGCCAATGATACTTATTCAATAGAAATGCCTACAGATGTTTCTTTGGTCATAGATTTTGGAATTGGAGGTTCATCATCGTACACCGGAAATGCAACTTGTGTCCCACAAAATTTCTTCAGTGAGTCATATTTTCTTGTTTCTCTATGTCAAACTGTTCCTGGATATCGATTTTGTACATTGTCGCCTCCTTTCAATTACGACAGCCCAAATAATTATCAAGTTTCTGTTCGGCTCTACAATTTGGTTAGTAATTATTCCACCACGTTTAACCATTCTGTATTTTCTGAGTTCATAGACACGGTTATTGCACAATATCTTCATCCAAACTACACTGTTGAAGATGGCACTCCAAAATCAGATCCAGGATTTCCGCCTGAAATGTCCATTGTCTTCAACGTTTCTTCTAAATTTGGACAGGAACTTGCACCATTGACATTTGAATGGAACTTTGGCGATGGTTCTGAGTTATTGAATACATCTTTCCCAACCATCACGCACAATTACGCAGATTTTGGAATTTATTATCTCACTGTCCGTGTGATGCACGCGGAGGATGTGATTAACGTTAGAAACCTTGTTCAAATAGATCACCTGATTGAAGTTCATAACGTCACTTATAATCGAACAGACGTGCCAAGAAACGTGACCACAGTAATTGATCTCTATGTTTCTCAAGCCAGTAATTTCAATGTGACCGTTAACTATGGTGATGGCTCATCTTTACGTCTTTTGACATTCAATGGAATTTGGCGTCAATCCCTAAATGGATCGATTGATATCAGTTATCATTTTCCTACTTCTGGCGTCTATGATGTAAACGTCACACTGGAAAACTCTGTTCATGTGTTCTCATTCGTTCAAACCATACATGTCTACAGTCTTTTGGATGAACAGTTTATATTATTTACAGTGACCAAGTACAATGGAATTCTACCCGAATTACCAGCCCTTGTAACTTATAGCTTAGTGTATAATGGAGAAGCTGTTGCTATCCCAAACAATGTAACGGCTATGTTTATGTTTGAGAATGATAATACGTTGACAAATATATCTGTTCCTTGGAGTGACCTTGGTCGAAATGTGTCATTCTCGAGGAACTATTCGCAGTATGGAAGTTATCTTACAGGAATCACATTTTGGAATCGTTTATCATCATTTACAACAAATGTCAGGTTTGAGGTGGACAATGCTATTCTGAATTTCACTTTTCAATCCAACGTTTATGCAATACACGTTTATGATACCGTTTTGTTATCAACCGAGAAATCCTGGGGTTCTAGAATAAATTATACTTTGGATTTTGGGGATGGCTCGTCATTGTTTTTACCATATAATGGTACGAATTTTGATATTATTGAAATTCATAATTATTCATGGGTTCAGAATGCAAGACCAGTTATTTATGCTAGCAATTCATACTCTAGCGAGGTCAGGATCACACCAACAATATATGTTCAGTACAAGGCCAAAGATTATGTACTTATTGGCAACAAAAGTAGTATTCTCTATCGTTCAACAAACACTACAAGAATTCCAGATATGAGATTTGCTTTGTGTCTGAATACAAACACATATTTAAACGAGATGCCCACAGATACATCCATAGTCATCAGATATGACACAACAAATTTCTCTGCAACTGAAAATGCAACCTGTGTTTCTGACATGTTGTTTGCAGACCGAGCGGAAGTCTCATTCTGTCAATCAGTGCCAGGGTATCGATTTTGTACATTGACTCCGTCATATTTTTATGACACTCCAAATGAATATTCTGTTGTGGGAACTGTCTACAATCGAATTAGCAATTTTTCCGTTGCGTTTAATCACTTAATATACTCTGAATTTAAAGAAATGTCTATCTCTTTACATCCTCATGATAACTATACCACTACTACCATTATAAATGACAAATTGTCTATTTTTGAACCGGGTGCACCAATATACTTCAATGTGACTTGTAAATTTGGTACCGAACTTCCAGTTGTTTATGAATGGACGTTTGGGGATGGCAGTGTATTAGACAATACATCCATTCCTTTTAATATGCACAAATATTCAGTTGTGGGTTCTTTCAATTATATAATTCGAATTTTTCATCCAGAAGATGATATTTACAGCACTGGTATTATTGATATTGATATGATTATTATTGTCACAAATATCACATATCAACGCATTCACGTTCCACGAAATGTGGCTACTGCAATTGATTTATTTATCAGCCAAGCAAGTCGCTTTAATGTAACCGCTGACTATGGCGACGAATCGGCTTTGAATGAGCAGTATCATGCTGGAAGCTGGAACTGGATATATAATGGAAGCGTTAATTTGAATTATAATTTTCCAAAGGTTGGAGTGTTTTTCGTCAACGTTACAATCAAAAATAAGATAAGTTCATGGACTCAGACACAAGAGGTTCATGTTTACAATCCACTAAATGAAAATACCGTTCAACTGTACGTTACTAGTCCAAATGCCATTCTAACAAATGCACCGGCTATGGTCACTTATTTTATAAAGTACACCGGACCTGCTAAAGATTTACCAACTAATGTCACAGGGTCACTCAAGTATTTGGAAAATATGACACAGACTAATTTAACTATCAACTGGATGATCAATGATACAAATTTCACATACTCAAGATATTATGCACAATATGGTAGCTACTTGACAACTGTCTCACTTAAAAATAGAATTTCTAGCTTATCCAAAAACTTATCCTTAGATGTGGATGATGTTATTCAAAATTTAACTTTGGTATCAAGTGCTTATATTACGTCTACATATGAGTATGTACTTTTTACATCGACAAAACTTCATGGCTCTCGAATAAACTATACACTTGATTATAGAGACGGTACCACAGAACTGATTCCATATAATGGCACAGATTCTCAGGTGAATGTATGGCACAATTTTACATTTGCAATTAAAGTATTAACTGTGATTCATGCCAGAAACCGAGTATCATATTTATATGCCACGATTCCCAGTCTGGTTGTAGTGCAGCATAAAGTGAAGGATTACGTGTTGCTTGGCCGTAGAACAAATCTTCTTCACAGAGCTACAAATTCGACGACTGTGCCAGATATGAAATTTGCCATCTGTCTTGATACCAATACTTATTTGAATGAAATGCCAACAGATGTGTCACTTGTTATTGATTACGGTGTTACAGGAAATGTACCCGTTGTTGCAAATGCAACTTGTGTACCTGAAATAAACTTTCCTGGTAGATCAGAAGTGTCATTTTGTCAATCAATGCCAGGATATCGATTTTGTACACTGACACCTTCTTATTACTATGACGTTCCAAAGGTTTACACGGTATCAGCCAGACTTTATAATTTAGTAAGCAACTATTCCGTATCTTTCAGTCATACTGTTTTATCGGAGTTTATTGATGCCAGTCATGTTCTTCAATTGCATCCAAATCGCACTTTGAATGTCGCTGACAACAGTTATGGTATTTATGAGCCATTTGATATTATCTACTTCAATGTAAGCACCAGATTTGGAGCTGAACTTCCAGTGGTGTACCAATGGAACTTTGGTGACGGAAGTTCGCTAGTGAATACATCTATTCCTTTTATGATGCATGAATATGCCTACATTGGAACATACAACTTGGTTGTTTGGATTTTACATGCCGAAGATGTCATAAACACAACAAGCACTATTGAAATTGATTACATCATCAAAATGAACAGTGTGTTATTTAATCGAACCAATGTTCCTCGGAATGTTAACACACAATTTGATGTAAATTTTAATGTTGCCAGCCGATTCAATGTTACTGTTGACTATGCTGATGGGTCTCCATTATTATTTAGAACTTATGATGGTCTATATCATTCCTCGTTTGACAACAGTACTGTGAGCTTTATCTACCATTTTCCAGTGGTTGGAGTCTTTTTTGTCAATATAACCATAAAAAACCTAATTAGTTGTTGGAGTACTGTACAAGAAATACACGTTTTCAATGAGATATTTGAGAGTCGTACAAAGTTTTCTGTAACCAATCCCAATGCTATTTTGTCCGGAGTACCAGTCTTGGTCACCTATACACTAGATTATTTGGAGACAGACATTAACCTTCCTACCAACGTGTCAGCCAAATTTGTCTATACTGAAGACATGTCGACATCGAACATGTCTGTTCCATGGACAGCTAATATTCGAAATATTACGCATTCAAAATTTTATTCCCAATTTGGAACTTACCTAACTACAGTAGAACTGCAAAATGAAGTGTCAAAAATTTCTTTGAATGTGACATTTGAGGTTGATGATGTGATTCAAAATATATCGGTTGTGTCGAATGATTATTCTGTTCACATTTTTGAAACAGCCATGTTAACCGTGTCCAAAATTTGGGGATCACGAATTAACTATACCCTTCATTTTGGCGATAGTTCCCATCTTTTTATACCATACAACGGCACAGATTATCGGCCTACTATTGAACACAATTACACGATTATTTCTAAGATTATTGCTGCCATTAATTCCACCAATACGGTGTCCTATGCCTATGCTTTGCTAGCCGACCCTATACACATAGAATATAAAGTGAAAGATTACATTCTTATTGGACGCAAAACTAGTCTTCTTCACCGATCGTCGAATTCCACGACCATACCAGACATGAAATTTGCCATCTGTCTTGATGCCGAAACTTACATGAACGAAATGCCAACAGATGTATCTTTTGTTATTGATTATGGTGTAGTAGGAAGTCTGCCCGTTGTTGCAAATGGATCTTGCGTTTCTGAACTAAGTTTTCCAGGAAGATCAGAAGTGTCATTTTGTCAATCAATACCAGGATATCGATTTTGTACACTGACACCTTCGTATTACTATGACACTCCAAATGTTTATACGGTATCAGCTAGACTTTATAATTTAGTGAGTAACTATTCCGTATCTTTCATTCACACAGTCCTATCGGAGTTTATCGATGTGAACAATAGGATTATTATTCATCCAGACTACTTTATCTACGATCCCATAACTCATGATACACCAACCTTTGAACCTGATACTCCAATTTACTTTAATGTCAGTGATAAATTTGGCACCGAACTGCCTGTAATCTATGAGTGGAATTTTAATGATCAGACACCTTTACAGAACACCTCTATTCCATTTATTATTCATCAATATGCCTTGGTTGGCACTTACAATTTCTTTGTTCGGGTGTTTCACGCTGAAGACCAAGCTAACACGTCAAATATAGTAAATATTGATTACATTATAAAACCACTAAACATCACTTATCAGCGTACCAACGTTCCTCGAAATGTGACAACAAAGATTGATCTTTATCTCAACATCTCAAGTCGTTTTGTAATAACTGTGAATTATGATGACGGGTCAGCTTTGCGTGTCTTGAAGTTTGATGACGTGTGGCAGTATACAGTTAATGGCACTATCGATCTTAGTTACCATTTCCCAGTGGTAGGGGTATTTTTTGTAAATGTCAGTCTTAATAATACAATTAGTTCTTGGTTTACAGTTCAGAAGATCCATGTCTATAATCCTGTTGTAGAAAGCACTGTGTCTCTAGAAGTCACTAATATCAACGGTATTTTACCTACAAGACCTTCGTTGGTGACTTATTTCATGGTGTATGAGGGGGCTGATATTAATCTGCCAACTAATGTCACTGCCAGGTTCGTTTACCACGAAAATATGTCCGAATATAATATGAGTGTACCCTGGCTGGTAACAGAAAGAAATATGTCAAATTCCAGAAATTATTCTCAATTTGGTACTTATTTCACAACAATATACATGTACAATGCTATTTCGTCGTTTTCAAAAATTCTTTCGTTTGATGTTGACAATGTTATCTTAGATCTTACTTTAGTTGCAGATCGATATGCAATTCACATTTTTACCAACTCTATTCTGCAAACTGGACTAAGTTGGGGCAGTCGCATTAACTACACTTTAGATTTTGATGATGATAGTTCTGTATTCATTCCATACAACAACACTGAATATAGTCCAGTTCTGATTCACAATTATACCGCCATTCAGCTAGCTGGAGCCACCTTATATGCAACTAATTCTATATCAACTGAAATTTCAGCTTTTCCAGAACCGCTACATGTTCAGTTCAAAGTGAAAGATTACGTGTTGATAGGACACAACATTAGTCTATTACTACGCACCAATTTTACCCAAGTTCCCGATATGAAATTTGCCATTTGTCTAAAACGAACGACCTATCTTAATGAGATGCCAACCGCTGTTTCAGCAGAAATTGATTATAATGCAGGTCTCAGTCCAATTATTGCTAATGCAACGTGTGTTCCAGAGGAATCATTCCCGAATAGAACAGAGGTAGCCCTCTGTCGTATACTTCCAGGATATCGATTTTGTACTCTTACTCCGGGCTACTATTACAAAAGACCTGGTGACTATGACGTCACAGTTAGACTTTTTAACCTGATTAGCAATTTTTCTGTCTCATTTAGTCATAGAATCTACAAGGAATTTGTGGAATCCGATAATATGGCAAATCTGCATCCGGACTTTCCTCTGGATGATTGGGCTCAAGGAAAGTCTCCTTACTTTCCATTGGAGAAAGAAGTTTATTTTAATGTCAGTTCGAGATTTGGTGCCGAACTAGATGTGGCATATGAATGGAATTTCGGTGATGGCTCTGCTTTGGAGTACACTTCTGTGGAATTCAACTTACATAAATACAAACATGTGGGTACCTACAATGTATTGGTTCGTGTCTCCCACCCTCTTGATTATCAAATTGTAGGAGACACTATAATTATACAAAAGAGCATATTCAATGTTGAAATGAGTTCTACTATTCCCTATGGTATGAATTTTCCATATTATTTGGATTTAGTCATCTACAACCTTGGAACAGATGCATGCTACCTACTTGATCTTACATCATATGGAGAGCGACTGTTGAATCAATCAAAAATGGCATTTGGTAATGCTGCCACCTGTGGACCTGATTTGGCGCCCTATCTAGAACCCAATATAAGCGCAAGATATATGGAAGCATACAATAAGTATGTTGATGTTGACGATGACATTCCTGAATTTCGCACTACCTGGATTACTATGGTGAATGAGACGGGCTATTCACTAGTAAATTTCCGTGGTTGGAACCGAATTTCTGCAGTACGACACGATTGGATTATGGCGGTTGCCAGGGGATACTGCACCTATCCAAGATTGGATTTACAGAGTGGGGGAGGACTTACAGAAAGAAAACGCAGTGAAAGAATAAATATCGATTCAAACGTTAATGTAATTTGCTATAATACTTCTACTAACGTCAAATGGTCTTTTCTGAAGTTGAACCAAGCTACCAATAAATGGGAAAATGCTGTACCTTTGTTAGAAGCCTTTTGTGCTAATTATTCTACTCAATGCAATAATGAAACAGGGCATTCGGATTTTAAAACGGCAATGTCCGGTCTGTGGAGACCTCGAATATTGCTGAATATGCATCTTACTAAATTCACTATCCCATCTTTTGCATTGTCAATTGGATCATATTACAAAGTGCATCTGAATATCAGTATTGAGGACCAACCGATTCTATCAACGGTGGATGAAATTATTTATCACATCGTACCAGGACGTGTTGTTGGCTGCATTGAAGGACCACAGAAAAGTAACCCTCTCAACTTAAAGTGGGGCCTCAATTTCACATTGTCCTCAGCCTGTTCAATTGATGAAGATGTCTTTTATGCTGATGGGGAACGTGATGAACTGAGTTACGAATGGTACTGTAATAGGGAATGTGAAAATCTTGAATTCGTTTATTCCAATATGACTTATAATCGGAATTTGACGTTTAATCCTTATCGTTGTGTTGATTACTATGGCGACATATGGCGTGGCTGCTTTGTTCACAATATCTCCATAGCGACTATGGGTAAGTTTCTTATTTTTGTTACTACATTCGTATATTGATACAATTTTTATAAGATCCAATACAACGAATATGGGAGTTTTTGTTGGTAAAATTGGCATTTCTGTATTATGGATTTTTTATCATTTATTTGAGAAAATGGATTTTACAAACATTATTATTGGTTATTGATTATTTCTCATATAGTTTTAGAAATTGAAAATGTGTTGTTAAACTGTCTTTGTTAACTGAAATATAAACTAGTTTGGTATTAATTGTTTTCTTTCTAGCTCAATTGTCTCGAATTGAACCAAGTAGATGGCTGCATCCAGGGGATCCCTCCAACCCAGTGCTAGTCAGTGAGGCCTTTACCAAGCTGAAATGGAATTTGCCCAAATACAATTCCAGCATAAAGGAGATTTATTCCATGCTAGACGACCGCAATTCGCATGTTCGATTTCAGTCACAGTACATGTTCGAGAATCAGATTTATGCGTTCACATTAGTCGTACGACATCCGACAAAGCCACCGGGTGTAACTACACTTTACTTGAACTTAAGATTGGGCGACCCGCCAAATTTAAATACCATGTGAGTAGTCAAGCTTTTGCACAACTATATTTCCTTTCGCTGACAAAATGCCTATAATTGTTTAGTTATATTAAAAGAATTGTCTATTTGTAATTAGTCCCAAAATGTTCATAATATATATTGGAATTTTGCCCTGAAAAAGTCAGTTCCATAAGTGGTCATTCATAGATTGAAATGTCCTTTCTAGAGGAAGGATGTACATCCATTTATTTTCTATGGTTTTGAATAATTATACAAAATTTGTTTAATCATCATCTTCAGATGCGTTTCTAATTGTAAACCAGGCTTTATAAGTCCGAAGTCAACCACAGAACTGATAAAACTTAATGCTAACATTCCCTTCAAACTGCAAATATCCATTACGGATCGAGTACCAGGAGTGAGATACAGTTTCACGTAAGTCATTGTTTATTAGACAAAATATTTTCTGAAATGTATACCAATTACAATTTTTCTAAATTTGTCCATTTCCATAGCAAATAATGGATTAATGATGTCTGCAAATTAGGAAAGTCTCAAATGTTTAATTTTAGTTGGTGTCAAAGTGTTAAAATGTATGAATCGCCGGACAAATTTGACTATTTTTCGCTTAACCGTTATATGACCAAAGAAATCTGTCAGCGAAATTGGTACAACAGATCAAGTACTGGTGAGTTATTTGCTGCAGCAATCCATAGAAAATGATCGATGTGTGACTAATAATTCTGCTTAGATCGTTAATACTTAAAAACACTTGAATCTCAACTTTGAGTACACATTAGCCCAGTGGTCAAATGAATTCGTGCTTTTCCTACAGTGAGGTTTCTTTATGAATAAAACAAGTTTGTCGAAAATGTCTATGGATTGGCAAACAAATGTTGTAGCGGGACAGTTAGCTAACGGGACTAATGCAGCAAAGAATTTTTATAGGGATATTTATTTATGTGGAAAAGTTGTCTTTAAAAAAGTAATGTAAGCCAGATTTGGTATGGAAAAATGCAAATACCTCTCTTGTGTCCTGTCTCTATACTTAACGTAAGTATTATTTTTTCAGGAATTTGGCAATCAGGTCTCTCTCTAGACTCA
>JAUYWI010028675.1:0-18609 GCA_034780595.1 Parotoplana pacifica
GAAAAGGATAACTTCTGGGAGCATCTAGGTGGAGTGGTGATAAGTATACCAGAGGAGGAGCAATTGTGTGTTGGAGGAGACCAAAATGGACATGTCGGTGAGGGAATAGATACAGCAGAAGTCATAGGCAGACATGTTATTGAGATAAGAAATGAAGGAGGGGAAAAGATTGCAGACTTTATAATGATACATAGAATGACAGTGATCAACACATACTTTAAAAAGAGACTATCAAGGTAGTGGTGGGACAAGAAGCAAAGTGGATTACATACTTTGTAGAAGGAGAGTTAAAAAGGTAAAAGACTTACATGTAATACCAAAAGAAGCGGTGACCAATCAGCATAACTAAGTGCTATACTAAACAATGATACAGGGAAAAGTAAAGCAAAAGAAGTGTAAAAATAAAGAAACCTTATTGGTAGCAGCTAAAAATTATAAACGAGGCCGTAAAAGATGTGTAAGGTGTTACATCATGTTGGTGGTGCACCGACGTACAAATTGCTATAAAGGAGAAACATGAGAGGAAAAAAGAAAAGGACTTGAACTGGGAGTGATGAAACCAGTAAAGGATTCAAAAAAATAAACAAGGCAGCAAAAAGGGCAGTATTCAAACTAAAAACAGAGACATTATATATGCCGACTTGTATAATATCTAGAAGAAAAAGATGAACATCTGAAAGCTATTAGACACCCAAAACAGAGGAATAGGGAATCACAAAATGTATACCATCAAAAATGGTAAAAGATAAAAATAGATAACAACAGGTACTGACAGATGATGCAAAAATCAGAGATAATTGGAAGGAATACTACTATTAGCTCATGAATGTGGAAAACCTAAGAAGAGAGCGCAGAATAGAAAAAGATCACGAAACTGAAGTAGAAGAAGTGAGCAAAGAAGAAGTATCCAGGGCATTAATGCGTATGAAAATAGGAAAGGTAATTGGACCAAATGACATACCAGTAGAGGCTTGGAAAGCACTTGGTCAAACAGGGTTAGAAAAATTAACAGCACTGTTTAGAAGATCATGGTGACAGAAGAAATGCCAGAAGATTGGAGACGAAGTACTTTGATCCCCATCTTCAAAAACAAGGGTGACATACAGGACTGTGGAAATTATCGTGACATCAAACTAACATCACAGATCCTGAAATTGGGGAAAGAATTGTGTACAAAAGATAGAGAGAGAGAGAAAGTGACAATAACGCACCAGCAGTTTGGTTTTATGTCTGAGCGGAGGTACAACAGATGCTATTTTTTGCACTTTGGCCAGTGATGGAGAGGTACAGGGAACGACAGAAAGACATGCACTTAATCCTTATTGACTTGGAGAAGGCATATGACCGGGTACCAAGACAAGAATTGTGGAACTGTCCTTCCCTGTACTTCTCCATCACTTGCCAAAGTGCAAAAATAGTATCTGTACTCCGCTCGGGCATAAAACCAAACTGCTGGTGCGTTACTTTCACTTTCTCTTTCTATCGTTTGTCCACAATTCTTTCCCACAATTTCAGGGTGTGTGATGTTAGTTTGATGCCGCGGTAATTCAGCAAAAGTGAAATGGCAATTTTTGGAAAAGATTAAAATAACTAACAACAAAAAAGCCGTCAATGAAATTTTACATTTGTTAGATTTTCTAAACTTCATATTGTTATTAAACAGTATTTTTATTTAAATAGTATTAATAGAAACATTTTATAAGTAGTCATTATTAATTTGTTATTTATACCTACTAAATAGATATAAAAAATATTTTTGAGTTTTTAAAAAAGACCTCGATAAATACATTTGTTTTATGTATTTTATGAATCACTATCGTTTACTGAGTCATAAATATCAGTAAATATCAAGTAAAGAATTGTTTTAATTCAATAATTAAAAGAAATCGCATCCATTGTAATTTATTAATTTTTTGAAGAATTTATTTTTAATAAATCGAAAAAGCGATTGCTACTTTATAAAATTATTGTAATAATCAAAGTTCACCATTGTTTGAAAATAAATAAAAGATAAAAATATATAGAACAAAAAAACAAAATTAGTAATTTTATCAGAATTAAAGACAACATCATTTACTTCCGGTGGATGCCATCATACTGCAATGGGACCAGTAGCTAATGGTCTCGCTTCGTGAAAAGAAAGAAAAAGAAGAAGAAGGCAGACCCCTAATTAGAAAAGTCTTACCCCAAGAAAACTGTTGGGAAGCCCTGTCTCAAATTTTATGAAATAAAATTGATGCTAAAATTTTATTTAATAAAACAAATAATCTAATCAATGAAATACTTATATACAGATGTCTAAAAATAAAAATATTAGATAGCTTCATGCTGTACACATACCTATGGTTAATGACATGTACCTAATAGCTTTGAATGTTAAATCAGGTATAATGAATATTTTTATCTTATTTAAATCAATGAAAATTTTTGCACAATATTTAATTTTCTTTAGGGGATATATTTTTATATTTTATAGCCATGCGAATCTGTTAAATATCTTTAGTATCTTTAGCTATTTATGAGATATTATGGTAAACTAAAAACAAACACAACCTAGGTACACCATATTAAAAAATATATATATGAGAGGATGATATAGACAAGCGGCATGAATTTTATTATTCTGAATTTTACGCTTATTGAGGTTGACACTACATGGACGCTGTTTTTATATCTACGGTTTACATACAATCTATGAACGAAATCTATGACCTACTGTAATGTGTAAACATGGAAACACATTTCAGAAGCTTAAGAGATCCTATATTGCCAATAAGGCAATGCAAGGCCGCATACTGCCTAAAGAACATTGGCTTATCTTGAGGAAAGAAACATACGCTTAAGGTACGACAGTCTCTATATTTACCGATCTCAACATCTATGACCTGTACATATTCCCAAAGCTAGAAGCTATTCGACAAAAGTTTGCATAAATTTTATAAAATAATAATTAACAGTCTATTTTTTATTAATTTTAAACTTAAATCCAAATTATTAGTAACATTTTTATCATACTATATTGATAAATTCAGGCTTCCAAAAATCATTGTTTTCGTTGCCACAGGAGTATGTAATGTCATTTACAAAAATCTTAAATTGGCCAATATGCCATGTATTAGATAAAATACATATATATAGTTGGTCACGAGTATAATCACAAAATATCTATTTATATATCAAATTATGTAATTCAATAAATTTAATGTTTGAAACATTTTTATGACATTCGATATAAAAGAAACGTTTCCAAAATTAAAAGAAAATTTCTCAAAGGAATGTAAGACCGGCTAAATTAACAAGAAAAAATATTTTGTGATGGTAAAATGTACTAAAATCTTTGCAAAAGTTTGATGTACCTATCTGTAACAATTTTTAAAATAATTTTTTGTATGACTATGCTTAGAAATTGACGTCAGTTTTGATCAGTAGTACCACATTATAGAGTAAGTTGCAAACAGCTACAAATCCTTGTGTCTGAATGCTAGTATAAACTTTTTATTTATGTACATTAAAATCAGTAACAATATATACTTATCATAGGGTCAATATACAGAGGCGAACCCAGGGATTTCCATTTTAGGGGGGGGGTGTCGGTGGAGTATATGATACATAAGCACATATTCACAATCTCCAAATTCTTTTACATATACAAAATTAGGTGGAAATAACATTAGAAAGAGCCACTCATCCTCTGAATCCGCCCCTGTTATGCATAAGTAAATATAATTTGAGTCAAACTTATTTACTACTCTATTTGCTTCATCTACTAATGTTCAATAAATAAAAAAGCACATGTGTGAGAATGTTGTATACTTAGAGAAATCATTGCGAGAGCCTAAACTTGGAGAAATCATATAGTTGAGGTATTAATGAGAACTGCAAAGATATAAATTCTACAGTTGTTGCGCATCAATCAAATATTATGACTGTTTGCTTTCATTTTTCCAAAACCAAGTCAAAGGCGACAGTGCATAATTTTGACAAATTCTAAAACAAAAAAAGTGTTAATGAAGTTCAATAACCTCCACCTTTAATCTACTGTCATAGTTTGCTCGAATAGTTTTAATAAAAAGATCCATTAACGTTAGCCTAAATGCGTATTGGGGTGTGAGATGTCGTCCCTCTACCCCTTTTGCTCCAAGAGGATAGCCTACTGTAATTTCAAAAAATATTGCTAAAAAAGCATTAATATTATTAGGATAGATTGTAAGTTTAATAATACGGCTTTACAAAATATGAGTACCTACATGTTGTATACATTAAGTCATCTGATTAGTAAAGAATTAGTAGGTACATATAATTTTGTATCTGTACCAACTATATTTAGTAGAAGTACAGGGGTTAGTCGAAATAAATTTGTGTAATGTATTTTCACTAATTTGGGTACTTGTGTAGAGGGACCTGACCGACCACGTATTTAAACTCGTCACCGAATTGTACATATTCCGATCAATATATTTTACAGTGTACCTCCAGGTACTTACCAGAATAATCCACATGTCCGTCCCCATCTCCATCAGCTTCACGGATCATATCGTTAATTTCTTCATCAGTTAGTACCTCGCCCAATGACGTCATCACATTTTTTAGCTCGTTAGCATCAATGTACCCATTTCCATCTTTGTCAAATACCTAGGCAATAAGTATGATATTTTAATTGATAAGACTTATATTTTTGAAAATAGAAACTTTTTGCAAAAACGTTTTACAGAAAATTTGGAATTTTCATTTATGTCGAATAAAATCTTTACTGCAGCAAACATTCAAAATAAGAAATAAGATCTGTCAAGCCTTCGACAGTACTAACATCATAGTAATGAATGTAATCCTACCAAAAGATGTGTAAAATATAAATATGGCTTCAAAATAAAAACAACATCCCTTCACGATCAAATCAAAACTATGTAACCATGTGCATCTTGTTCTACACCCAAGATGAAGCATAATTAATCAACAAAACTAGTATTATAGACAATTGCACTTAGCATTAGTTTATCTGAGAAATCAATATTAAAGATAATATTACTAATAAGATTATCCAAGATAGGGTCAAAGATGGTTAGAGCTGCCAAAAAAAAACCAAAAATCCGTTTGAAATAAAGAAATTCAATATAGTTGACTATGGTAATTTGTTTAGTATAGTTAAAACTAGAAAAAAACTAAGTAGGTAAATATTTTGGTCTATGTATTAAATTGTTTGATTTTTTTAAATTTTAGAGCTTAAAAAGTTGAAGACACATAGTTTAGGTAATTAAAAATGGTTGAATTATTTTTTACCTACAGTATTATGTTTACAACGTCTAGCAGGGTTAATATTGAACTAATACGTTTATTTTTTCAACTTTGTTATCTCTAAAAATTAAAAAAACAAAACAAAATATTTACTTAGTAAGTATTTTCTAGTTAGAACTATACCAAACTAAAAACCATAACAAGCCATATTTAATTTAATTTATTTCAAGTATTTTTGAGATATTTTGGCAGAGCTAACCAACCATCTTTGGGCCTTTTTGGTCAATACTATTTCAATTATTTTGTTTTATCCGAATATTTAAACTAAATAGTCAACTTTTAGTAGAAACTCAAATTTTAGATTTTAGAAATCTATGAATGTTTTCCATTCAAAAATACCTTGCACCATAAATTAACAAAATCTGCAAATTTATGTAGTCTATTTTATAACTCTAAATTGGTGTATCTCACGAACTAAACATCATATTAACGCTTTGTGTGTTGCAATCAGTATCTAATTTTATTGTTTCATTATACAAAATTTCGATTTAGTCGGTGAAGTTTCGTTTTATAATACTAACACATATTACTCGTTTCTAGACGGTTGCAAGGCGATATTAACAAAACTAAAACGGATTTTTATATTCCCTTCGACACTTAGTATGTGCCAAATTAAATTGAAATCTGATAATAAAGTTTAGGTACCATAATCGATGCTGAAGAAAGAAAGAAACAATGAACAATCTTAGAAAAATATTTTAACCAACCATAATTCGAAAACTAAGGAACCGATTTCTATGAAATTTGTACACGTTTTATCAACTTCGTAAATTACAATTAACTGACCAAATTTGATTATTATCTGTTTTAAAGTGTGCGAACTATAGAAGTTGAAAAATTGGCACATTTTCAGAAGTCCTATAATACAAAAAGAAGATGCACCCAAAAAAACACATAACGGATGGAATAATTGCTAAAATGGCGGAACGTTGAAAATGGAAGAACATCAAAATGAGAATGGACTGAAAAACTACAGAAGACTAAATAATGAACTGTGAAGAGAAGCACATGAAGAACTCAATAATTGGTGACGTAAAACATGCCAAGACATTCATGATATGAAAATTAAAAGAATGCACAGAATTCAAAATGCCATTAGATAAAACGATACATTATTCAAAACAAGGATGGAAAGTTACTCACAAATGAAACTATGGAAAGAATACATTGAAGATCTTTACAACAAGATAAAGAAACCAGACAAAAAAGAACTACAATTAGAAAATAAAGAACAAATAGACGATGATTCCAAAGGTCGAAATTTGCATTGACATGTACAATAAAGGAACATGGGCAAATGTTTCTAAAAACCTAATGCAACTGAATGTTCGGACCATAGAACGATCA
This sequence comes from Parotoplana pacifica, assembly GCA_034780595.1. Lineage (NCBI taxonomy): Eukaryota > Metazoa > Platyhelminthes > Proseriata > Otoplanidae > Parotoplana > Parotoplana pacifica. Next base: position 6,640 of record JAUYWI010028675.1, read on the forward strand.
GTCTAATATCAATGCGTCAAAAATAATGCTAAATATCCTTACTTAGCAATTGGAGATAAAAGCCAACAATTACATAGGAAAGATACAATTTGGAGTTAGTAGATGTGGAACCATAAACGCCATAGAAAAATGCGAATAATCATAGAATAAAGCATAGAACATAATAAAGGCATTTCAGAAAGTGAATTGGAAAATACTCATGGACCCTCTAAAGAATAGGAATTAACTGGAAAATCCAAACACTCTTTCAATACCTCTACATCAATTGTAAAACAGGGATGTCTGTTATCACCACTACTATTCTAAATCTATACCGAACGCATGATGAATGCTTCATTCACCATACGTTCGGTATAGATTTAGACAACGTCAATGAGGGCATTAAGATAAGTGGCGAGTTAATACAAGAAGTACGATTTGCGGATAATCAAGAGACAATAGCAGAAACTGAAGAAGGACTGCAATACTCAACGATAAAGCTAAAACAATCAATATGTAGATCAACGTAAAGAAAACAAAGATAATGAGAATATCAAGAATTGAAAATGAGAATGGCCAACAAGTAATACAAGTTAAGAAATTCAAATATTTGGGAGGAATAAGTACGTCAGATGGATATGTCAAGAAGAAATTAGAATTAGAATAGCAATGGCAAAGATAACATTTACAAAACCAAGAAAACTTCTAACCAAGGGTCTGAAAGTAGAAACAAAGAACAAAATAGTGAAGACACTAATTTGAAGCATACTTTTATATGGTTCTGAGACGTGGGCACTACATTAAAGCAATAAAAAGAAAATCGAAGTATTTGAAATGTGGATATGGAGAAGAATGCAGAAAATTTCATGGCAAGACAAGAAGACAAATGAAGAAGTCTTAGCGGATATCAATGAAAGAAGGAAACTACTACATACAATTACCAAGCGTAAGAAAAATTGGATGGATCTCATATTGAGAAGAGATAACAGTTATTGAAAGCAGACTAGGAAAAAGAAGGCAAAGCAAACCATCGAAAAATTTGTAAACGGATCTTGTAAAGTGTCATATTTAGATCTTAACGAATTGGCACGTAATAGGGCACAGTGAAAAAAGTGGAACCCATAGACATGTACCTGCCACACGGCAGAGAATAAGATAGGTAGAAATATACAGGGAACGAATATATTTATCAGGGGTGTAGGTATAATATGATTTAAAAATACCCTGTTTTCTAATTGTTATCACAAAACGTATACACCTCATAACTGGTTAACATTAAAATTTTCAATGTATCTATTTTTTGTAATTAAATGTTCGATGGTTTGATATTTTCATCAGATTAAGGTAATGGACCAATTTTATAGAAATTTCATGTTTTAAACGAAACATAGCTGCTACATTATGAATAGGTGATTACTTAGAAATTAGAAATGCATCTTTTACTTATCTAGACTTGCAAAAATAAAACCTGACTAGAACATTGAGTGCAACCTTTATCTTCACTATCACATGAAAATAATCACAGATTTCTTGCTGTGGCTAGTTTTTGCTTCAGCTTGTGCTTATCCTATTGTTTCAAGATAGTTAACCGATGTGTTGCCTTTTTAGTTGAAGCAGGCACAGTGGATTTTTTTGTATTAAAAAGAAAACAATAGTACACTAAAAAAGAAGTAGAAGAAAGGGAGGGTAAGCCTATGAAAATTAAAAGCAATAAACTTGCTTAAAGATGCTAAAATGAGAGACAAATACTTTTGGCGCCGTGGTACTATTTTAAAACTTTTATCAATCATACAGTGTTTGCAGATTATGTTCAGTGTGGCTTCCTATTAGCTATGTTGTATATTTATAATTTTGTTTATGAAAATGTAATTGTTTTATTCTTCATGGTTATACTAACAGCATCTTTCTTGCTACTGTTTCTGAAAACTAAGTGTGTAGGTATTTTGTTTTGCATCTTGAAATATGTATGTGTTTTTGAAAGTCCACTCTTTGTCAAGAGTCTTAATTCCATGAGTTTCAATCAGAAACTTCGTTCATTTCCCTTTAGAACTTGGTTCCTTTCAACACACACATGCCATGTATGTACCTTAATTTTTTTGAAATCGGTTTGTTTTAGTGTCCGCCAAAAATCCGCTCATTAGCCCTCTTTCTGCTCCGGCATTAAATCCAGTACGAACCTCAAGACCAAGTCTCATGGGAACTTTAGAAGAAGAACGTAGTCGTAGAGATTTACGAAATTCAGAGGTTAGTATGTACTTATATTTTTAGTAATATGTGTACTAGTCATAATAAATTCTAATAATACAAAAATATCGATAATTACATTTTGTTCGCGGATTGATTTTCAGCTTTCTCCAATGTACAAGTAATATATAGGATTTCCATAGGTGGTCAATTTTTAGACTCTCTTAGCCAAACGAAGCAACTGGATGTGGTAAAACTTTGTATGTAGGACCGCTAAGGTCTCATCAATCCTCTAAGCAACTTTGAGCCAAAGCGGATGTATCACTGGGTCGTTAGAGCTATTTATAAAGTAAAATAGCTTGCATATTCCAAACGATATATCCGATTTGCCTCAAATTTTAACAAAGGATTGATGAGACATTAATGGTCCTACCTACGAGGTTTGACCCCATTATATGGTTGTGAGAGCCTTGAGTGCAAAATTTTGGCCAACCACAAAATATTGCCCAATAGATTCATAATTTAATTCTGAGTTGATTAAACCCAACTGTTTTAGCCTATATGGCCTCTATTCAAGGACTACTAGTAGTCCTTGCCTCTATTTCATACGTGATGGGGGAGTTAAAATAAGTCAACATATTTTTTGAATAAGGGGCCATTAACACTACTACTCAATAGTGTAATATATGGTTCCTGAAATACACCAATATTTAGTTAAAAAATAGATTTGCAACTTTGCTAATTTGTAGTACAATATATTTTTTATAGAGAAAATGTGAATAGCTTTCTAATGCTAGTGCATAAGTTATCTATTTAGTTAAAATATGATGGGCCAAACAGGGCCCAAAAGATAGTTAACACAGAGTAAGGAGTAGGGAAATGTGTAATTTTAGTCAGTGTAATCAAATCTGAAAATAGTTTTGAAAAATATTACATCATTTAAAAATTATAACCCAAAAACCAATATTTCTATTTCCGCTATATAAAGTGAACAGCTATGCGCGGGCGAAGGCTATAGAAATTTATTCTTTCGCGTCTTATAGCAACCGTAATAGGGACGATACTCTCTACTATCTGCTTACTCTATGATGGTTACCTCTCCTAAAATAAATTCCAAAAATACTTAAAATAATTGAAATTATTTATGGTTTGCTATGGTTTTTAGGTTGATATGACTCGAACTGCAGATTAAGTAGATACATAAATTAAATTATTTTTTAAGACTTTAGAGCTGACAAAGGCGATAAGACAAAAGCTATAATTAATCGTAATCTAATTTCCACTACTACAGGTAATAATAATCTAACGATCTTTGTTTTCTTAAATCCTGTCTTAAGTTTGTGTAACTTAAGACATCCCATTCCATATTCGGCTTTACTGAAAGTATCAAATTTATGGTCAAACCTTGCGTTCTCAAAATCATGTATAAAAGTGCCTCGGCTCTCGAAATTGTCCACTCAACGGGGTCAATCACTGTTTTTTTCCTAAGCTGAAAAAGGATGAAAAAGTTGCTTTGATGTAACTCAAATTTATGTAACTTAAATAGACATAAAATAAAACGTTTTAAGAAAACGTCTATCTTGTTATTGTAGGACCACACCGATTCTTTTTAATTACTTGTAACATCATGAGAAGTCAGGTCAGTAGTATAAAGTTGAAGCAACTTTTTCGTTACCAATATTTTAGTATAAGAAAAATACATTCAGTGACCCTCCTTTGAGTAGAAAATCTAGCACTTTAGTCACGACTGTTCAACTAGGACGTTCCATTCCGTATTCGACTCTACTGAAAGTGCCTCAGCTTCCCGGACTAAGTCGAAAATACCTACATGCATTGATCTAAACTATAAAGATCAATGCCTACATGTATGGTTTACGTAAACAACGTTTGTTAAATTATTATTAATATGTTTATTACCTCTAATAGCGTAATATAAAACTACAATAAATTTTAGCTTTTGTCTTATCGCCTTTGTTAGCTCTAAAGTCTTAAAAAATAATCTAATTTTGTATCGAAATACCTAGTTACCTACTTAATATACATACAGTTAGTCATACCAACCCACATAATTTCATTTTTTTAAATTTGTCTTAGGAGAGCGAACCATCTTTTGGCTCCTTTTTGGCCAATCTTTAATTATAGCAGATATATAAAATAATTTAACTATTAACTACAATTGATGTGTTTTTGATAAGATATTATTGATCTGTTTGTAGAGTGAAGACGATCCTGGTATTAAAACTCTTCATTCTTTCTTGACCCAATCACTCTATATTACACCATCATCTAAAGCAATCACTACTGCTGGTGATACAAAAACCGTACCAACAGCTACCAAATCGTCTTTCCTTCATGATCAGAGCACTGATTTTATGAATTTACTAGAAACACCATCTCAAAACGTATCTACATCAGATTCAAAAGATGAAGTAAACCATGTACATGGTCAATCATCTGCTACCGATTGTCAATCAGAACAAGGTAATACTGAACATGTTAACAATGACAACCAGACAATGGATATTGATTCTAGTAGTGAATCAACGGGTATTGATTCAAGAAAGATGGGGAGCAGTCAAATTATTGCAAATGAATCTAAACCTGCAGTTGAAGTACTTAACGAAGAAACTTCTTTGGGCATGATAGAGGTTAGTCATTGCATCTTCATTGTTTTCTTTTCGCAACATATTACCTTGGAAAGGAACGAACCTAAAGCATCTCCCAAAATTTTCTTTTTATAAATTATGTTCATAGTTTTATCTAGAGGCAATAATTCAAGAATTCCCCATTTAAATGTACGAGATATAGGTGGTATACCTATAGAAAAAAATAAAGGCCAAACCTGTGTGAAACCATTTTTGGATGTTAGCTCGGTAGTATGAATGTTGTTGTATTTTTAAATGAATGATATTTTTGGATATTAGAGTAAACAAACTCAGTATGTTCTTATATGTTCTTATTATGTTGACAGACAATTTTTTAATACTTTTAGATGAACAAAATTGTGTCTGATGAAAGAACAGATAGAACAGCAGTGCAAAATACTAATGAAATCCATGATTCTGAAGTATCTATATCTATAACTAATGAAAATAGAAATGATTTAGATACATCCGTGACAAATAACCAACTGGCTAATAAAAATAATAATAATAATTTAATCACAGAACAAGTTCAAGCCAACTCAGAAAACAAGCAACTTGACAATGCAGTTCAAGAATTCCAAGAAAATGGAACCAAGGAAGATTCTTCATTGGATACATCAAATTCACAAATATCAATTAGCTCATCCAACCATAGTTTAAATGGTACGTACCTATCTACCTACGCGCTTCTATTTTTTAAAATGATTAGGTATGCTATTACTTCAAGTGCTGCTGAGTTTAAAACCTTTTTTGAATTTATAGAATCAGAATATAATATTAAATATATTATCTTACACTCGTACATGATGTCATCATTATACTCGTAATATTTTTCAAAATTGCTTGTTCGTTCAACAGTTTTAGGCTCAATATTGGTTGCCTAAATAAAATAGATACCCAACCAATTTGGAAAGTACATTTTATGTACTTCATCCAAATTGGTTGGATGCTTATTACAATTGGATAAATGTATAAGTTTTTTTTCTATTATCTTGATATCATGCCACTAAGTTAAAATTATTTGTTTTTTGTTGTAGATGATTGGAGATCTCAGATTGGATTCAGCTGTCTTGACTTAAGCATCATGTCTCCAACGTCCCCCTCAATATCGACTTCTACATCTGGCACAGCTTTATCCTCCACATCAACTCAATCTACACGTCCCCGTCTTCCTGAAGACATGCCCAAACCCCAACCGGGACAAGCTGTTCTGGTGGTTTCTTCCAGTGCGGGCGCGTCAACCTCCGGGAAACTCTCCGGCTGGGTGCGATTTGTCGGTACAACACGGTTTGCCCCTGGTCAGTGGATTGGTGTGGAATTGGACCATCCTTTGGGCAAAAATAACGGCTCTGTAAAAGAGATTCGTTACTTTTCTTGTAAACCTCAACACGGTATTTTTGTACGCCAAGACAAACTGATTCTTTTAGATATGCCTCCAAAAAAACAACGTAGAACGGCAGGAGCGTCGTCTCGAAAAGGTTTCTCTGTTAATGCTAAATCTCCTGGACTGGGTGAGTCAAGATTATCATGGCAGTAGAAAAATTTCATAACAGCAGAAGTATTAATAGCTTTTATTTTTAAAAATGTAATTTATTATTTGCATAATAAATAGTAAGCAAATTCTATAAAGTTATTCGGCTTATTATAATATTCAGCAGAAAATACTTTATATAATGTACAGATATTTTGCCCTATTAAAATTGTGTATGATGATGAAATATTTATCAACTAAGAGTTCGTATATATTATGTATATTATGACGTGTAATACATATACCATCCATCTGACTCCTCAATGTCAATACAATTTCTAACGTGTACGTTTATACAATGTTCCTCGTATGAAATATGCACGTATATCGACTATGTAATAAGACAATATATAATTCATGTCTTCCCATAAAGATCTACTTTTTGTATTATACTCGTGTTAGTTCTTCCATTTAAGTGGTTTTCAAATTCCTGTGTTACATTTTCTTCTGGACGGCATTAATGCTCCTAGTATCCTCTGAATTTAATCAATTTAGTGTTTCATTTTTTGAAAATTGTTTCAAAAATGTACACCTCCCGTAAAAGTTGCAAAAGAACTAATTTTATTCAAAATATTGATATACACGTTAATAATATTGTATTTTATGCATGATTAAGAAATATCCAAAACTTTAAAAAAATAATCATGTGATGGCCCTCTGAAGTTGATGACATCCTAATTTTGAGAAAAAATTGTCTGATTGACTTCAAATTTAGTAGGTAGAACCTTAGGCACATAAGAAGTGCGATTCTAGAATTTTTTAAAATAATTATTCATTATCGATTTTGTTTGTTATAAAATCGATAATCAATAATTATTTATCAATTTTTGAGATCCAACTTCAATTTTTCAGAGGATCGTAGCTCGGCCCCTTTTCGAGTTTTTTTTTCTAAAAAAATACCCTCAAACATTTCAAGGTATGTGTGTGCCAAATTTCATGCCATTCCTTTCAAGGAAAATATGACATACTTGCGGGGTGTTTTGGCCTATAGTAACTTACTTTTTAAGGGGGGGTGTATCTCCCAACTTCTATTTTGTTGTACAATATATAGCTTAATATTAAAACAATCCATTTGAATTTTTGCTTTTACCATAAATTGGATATTAGAATTAATAAAATAAGCTAGCACTTTCATTCTTTTTTAGTAGAGTGACCGGAATATAAATGCGTTTTTTTCTCAAAAATTATTATTCAAATGCTAAAGTTTTAATTGATAATAGGATCAATGTTCAAACTTTTACACGGCCTTCACATATCAGATCACTGGATACTTGTGTTTTTGTTTGGACATATGTTTTAGGAAATGTGTTTTTCTCGGTCCCTTTATAACAATGCTATGGCATTTAATATATGAGTTATGTTTTGTATGTTTTTGATAATGGGTCAGCCTCATAAATTTCGCGATACTCATTTATATGTCATAACACAAAAGTTTAATTTAACGCGACTTGTATTCCTATATATCTACCTATCATGTCCTTCAACTATTTCTAATTCTATCATTATTTAGCTCGTTATTCTGTAATTGTACATTTTTTAATGGTCTTTATTTTCATTGGACCTTATAACATAGCTTTTGGGATACACTTATCATGTTTTTATAACATTTATTCTGTATGGAATGTTTCATGTTGGGCAGACAGCAATTAACAAATTTTCCATTTAAAAATTTTTCTTGTGTTAATGTAGGCGAAGATTAAAAACAGTTAGAAAAGTATAATCACAGATGTCATATAGGTTAGTGTTCAGACAAAAAGACTGTTTCGCAAAAATAAAATTGACTGTATTCACAAATACCTAAGCATTTAAATTTCAATGAGAAATTTAATATTTTTATAAAGTTAATTGAAGATAAATTAATTACTTTGACTTATGAGATGCCCCTAAATTTCATAAATTACACAACTCGTCAACACATGACAATTATCCTCAATTATCTATTAATCTTCCAGTCATCTTAGTATAATATTCAGCTTTAATACAGATATGTTCAATGTTACAAATCTTTTTTAGACAGTTCAGTTGACAAATGAATTAATTTAAGTAGACTTTGTGGTAAAGGATGAAAGTTAAAATATAAACAACTCAGTATTAATAATACAACCCCGACAAATAAAAACGCCGCCTCCTATGCAACTGCATGTTATGTAAATGTTTTATCATGATTGTCACATTAAGACAACTTTTTAGAAGAAGTAGCCATTTCCAATCTGAAACCTAATGGTTTTGAAGAATATTTTAAAAGTAAAAGATCTGTTTGATAAACTCACTTCATGTTCTCCGATAAACATTTATTTTTTAAAACCTTTTCCTCAAAATAAAGCAATTAGAAAAAAATGTAGTTAAAAACTTTTGAAAAAGAAAAAATGAAGTTGGTCTATCACAGATCTTTCACTTTTAGAATATTCTTCAAAACCATTAAGTTTCAGATTAGAAATGGCTACTTCCTCCAAAAAGCTGTCTTAATAAAACACTTACTTAACATGCAGTTAGATAGAGGGGGGTTACTTGTCGGTGTTGTACATACTGCGATATTGTTGTACATATTAACTTATAATATACTGAATGAACTTTAGGAATTTGTTTGTGCAGAATTTTTTAATATCCTTGATTTTTATTGAACTTTTGGAAAATACTCTCTGTGTGATGACTTAATAGTTAATCGACATAATTATGTTACATGTATTTTGCTGAATGAATGAAGTTTAATTCTACGATTATTCTAATCTGTGATTTGTTCATAGTATCGGTTTTTATTTTTCACTTTTTACTCGACAACATACTTAGCAGTCATTATTTATATAATTTTTCTCTACTGGTAATTGTTATCAGCAAATTGTTTTTATTGTACATATTAAGTACCTGTTAGGTATTGTGCCATCAAAGTATAATTTTATCCATTCATGTCAGTTCGGTTTTGTTTACTAGTACAATATTTAATGGTGCATATTAATTTATTTAATTTTTTAAATACCTTTATTTTTTTAGTATCATTAGTTTGATAAAATAAATTGTGAATTTTCTGTAATTTCATATCATTTGGCATACTTATCTATGTTTCATATAAATTCGAGTTGTACAGAAAATAGATTTCATAGTCATTGTTGTAACTTATACATACATTATAGATGTATAATGAAAATATAAACTATTCTCAAATTCACTATTGTTGTTTTAAACCACAAGTATTATTTAAATAGATTTGCTATAAAATTGGAAAGTCACGCATTTTCAGCCTTTCAATTTAAAACAAAATATAGGCTCCGCAAAAAAGTTCGTTTTTTAGTTAAGGTTTATATTAATGACTACAATGTTACAACATATCAATAGATTAAAATTTATAAATTTACACTGGGTACATAGATTACAATAGATTAAAGTTCACAAATTTACACAATATAATCACCGTTGTTGTTCACTACAGTTAGAAGGTCCTCTTTGAGGCATTTAATTCCTTTGGCTAATTTGTTGTTGGTAACATTGTTAGCCATACATAATCTCCAGTTAGATTTCATTCCCCAACCTAAACAGCAATAATAAATTTCCATATGTCAATTTCTAAGTGCTAATATTGTATATCACAAATGCAAAGTTACAAATATTAGTAAAATATACATTAGTACATAATACAGATTATAACAAACGTTGTTTTTCAAATAGATTCTCATATTGGAAGAGATTTATTGAAGTTCCAAATTTGATTGTAACTTTTCTTTGTGGCACATCAGGGAAGTAGAATCTAGGTTTTTGGCATCCACCCATTTTTCTCTTCCTCACTGTTATCAACGGCAATGATTATTTCTCATTGACGTAGAGCAGCAACTCTAATAGGGCGGACACCTCAAAGAAACATTTTTATTACATATGATTGCGATTCAAGAATATCAAAATAAGCCCCACAGGAGCACATTCTGGCCAGTAAATCGTTTTTCAAAAATCATACTGCAAAGTTTATAAAATATTTTACTTATCTTCAGCAGAAAATGTGCACCAGGAAAATGATTACATATTCAAAAACAATTTAAATAATCGAAATATGGAACTTAAAAAATTCCAAATTTTGCGTGAATTTCCGATTAATTTGACTCCTTTCACCCCCATTTCACGCATCATTACGAAACTATAAAACCCTCTCCCCCTTATAACCCTGACATAATTATCGGACAGCCCATAATAGAAAATTACATTTGATTTGAAGGACTTCCTCAAGTGAAGGTGCCCTGAAAATTTGAGGTAGGAATAGGAATTTCAGCCTCAAATTTCTCAAATGTACGGAAACATTTATATAAGCAATACAATAAACGCAACTATAATTAAAATTTTAAGCAGCTGTATTTTTTAATCATAAAATATAGGATTAAGGCAAATAAGGCCCGAATGCTCATTCCTTCTTCAAACGTTTCGAGGCTCCCTTACTCGAGGGTGGATTATGCATTCGGGCATAAAGCTGAAATATTAATTTTATTTTGAGTTTTTTTTATCATATTTTCACTTTTTAATACCGTCATAGTCTTAGCAAAATTTTTCTGGTTGGTGTTTTCCCAAAACATAATGTTGTTAACTTTAAAAAATTACAACTAAGTTGTTCTATATAGCAATAAATTGTTTTGTAAATTCTTTATACCTTTATACAAACCCTTTAACTTTAAATTGTTTTCTTTAACGACGGAAATAGCTATTTCAGTTTCTATTTTGAAAGTAATGGCAGCCTTTTTAGTACTTATAAATGGTTTTCTGAAATTTTACTTGATAATTTTCCACATATTTTCTTATATTTAAAGTTAGGACAACTAGATAAAAAGTTATTAGTTTAGAAAATATTGATATAAGTAAAAATATTATGGTGTTAAAACTGTCATTACAATTGTTTTGTATATTAAATATAGAAAATGTTAATTACTTATTTTTTTAGAAAGGATTCATAATTTAGGAAATAATATTTACAATTAAAGTGATAATTAAAGATGATTTTTGACATTCTGAAGTTATATAATTCAAATGCTTATTTGTGTACAATCTAAAAACCCAAACTAACTGGACAGATTTGATGCAAAATAAAGTATTCTGATGCAAATATGCAATTTCAGGACTTTAACTCAAAGTTTACAATTTGATGTGATTTTTTAAATTATGATAATTTAATGAGTTTTTTACTTACTGTGGAGTTAAAAAAGACCATTGTAAAAGGTTTAGAGGTGTATCTCCATTTCTGATCTGACTGATTTTAATTCCATTACTGTATGAATTTGGGTATATTGGTGTTTTCATATTGGTGCTTCTTTCTATCATTTTGATGCTTTTCTTCTTCTGCTTTGATCCATTGCAGTTGGGTGTTCCAAAAAATAGTTGTCATAATCTAATCTTTAATTTACTGTAAGTAAAGAGCTTTCCTTCCAACCAATGGTGTATTCTCATTTATAATTAATTAGGAGCATACATAAAGTAAATGTAATGTAATAACTTAATACACCTTAAATGAGGGGTAAATCCTGTGAGGAGGCAGCCCTAGGAGGGAGGGAATAAATATACTTCTGCCTATCTTATTTATAGTATACTTTTATCATTCCAATACAATATGTGTTGTTTTCTAATGAAGAATAAATCTTTACTGCAGAAAACTTAAAAATAAAA